>JAWWEM010042866.1:0-13273 GCA_035582935.1 Ormyrus thymus
TAAAATATGATCATATTAGTCTTCACCATTTGCAATTGAACAAAGTATTACTTAACTCAACATAATTTCTTTCGTAAAAATTAGTTTGTTAGCAATACAACAAATCATTATATATGTAGTGTAAAATAGGTAAGTGAAGTATGGAATAGGTTATTTTGGATATAAGTTGTAATTTTGGTTATTAAAATATTTATGAATTAAAAAGTTTTGTCTGTTTTACTTTGATTTCAATACTTTTTTAACCTCTGATTTCGATGTAGGATTATGTATCTACTAACATAATTTGGATATATTTTGCAGTTGCTGTTATAGAAATACTTATATATTTAAACTATATTTTTACTATGTGATTTACGTCATTGGTAATATCGAATACATTAAACTCGTCTAACATTTTACTTTAGTTCAACGTTAATTTTTTTATAGGGATTTCTGTCCTTAATAATTTATTTAATATTTTGGAATATTTTAGATATATTTTGTAGTTGCTGTTATTATAATATTTATATATTTAAACTATATTTACTATATAATTGCCATCAATAATAATGCGGAATGCATCAAACTCAGCTAGCCGTTGCTTCGGTTAAAAGTTAATTTTTAAAAGTTGATTTTTTAGAAACATGTTTTTTCAAAGGTTTACGAAGCTTTAGTTTAATGGTAGAAAATATTGATAGAACCTGTTACAGAACATCGTTTTCTATTTACAAAATTTTTCATTTGAATTTACAAATATTTCATAAGTTTTTAAAACTAGCTTTCATTCCAATTTTTTACTTTGATAAAGCCAAACATTTTTTAAATAAAATGAAATTTTCAAGAAAAAGGTACATTTGTTGACATAAGCAAAGACAGCAAAGCATAGTCATAGTGTACCTACATTATAAATAACATACAAAAACTGGAAAAAACATAAGCCACTGATTAAATTTGAAGTAGCATTTTGAAAAATTAAAACTTTACTTTTTTTAACAAAAAGTAATTTCAGTAGGTGCAATAATCTGCATGACACGGTCGATGCGCAGAAAATCAAACGTTATTCCTGTAGACGATGTCTAGGTGTCCAGCAATACCTTCAGGACAACAAGAATTTGCCTACAAAGTTACCTATCTGGGGCACCGACGGTGCACCGAAAATCGGAAGGTGTTTTTGTGGGTGACGTCTGGGTGTCCAGGATCACCTTCAGGGCGACAAGACATCGTTTACGAGGTGATTCAATAAAATTATCTTATAGAAATGAAAAGTAGAATAGTAGTGTGTGATTTCATTAAATTGCGATTAATAAGAAATCAGAAAAAGTGAAAAAGGAGAAAAAAGGCGAGAGAGATGAGGGTACAAAACGTACTGACTTGACTCGGTGACTTCTTGCTAAAGTGTTTAAAAAACTCTGGTGTATTCGGTGTTATATTGAGATATACTGATGGTGCAACTGCAGTAGGCCCAGACTGATTATACCATTACCTTATTTGATTGTGATTTGAACTTCTTATCGTGCTTCTTTAACTTGTTGCTCCTCCTTGCACCATTCATAAAATGGATTAGGCTTTTTTTCCTGCTCAGGTTTTTTGAGCTGATTTTGAGGAATCTGAGTCCGAGTCAGAAGTATTATTTTTATTGTTGTGAATTATAATAATAAGCTACAATGAAATATGGGTTATATTTTTCTATTTCATCGCGATTTTCCGTTTTCATACTGGAAAATGCTGGATGAAGCTTTGGGGGAATGTCTTTCATCGACAAATCAAGAGGATTTTCGATTGCTTCGTCCTCACTTCTAGCTTGAGCACTGGCTCCAGAAGACGACGCCGGTGAATTCGGATGACTATCCCCCCGATGATCAAATTTTGGACGCTGATGGCAACATGCCTGTTGCAAGGAGATGGGATTTAACTCACCCTCTAAGTGTGCTCTCAGGCACTTGCATGGTCTTGGGCACTGATGCTTTTCTTTCGCTCTCAACTACTACGCGGTAAATGGTGCCTAATTTCTCCTCCGCCATAAATTTTTTCATTTTCCTCGGACCGGGTTTTGCTCGAGCCCCGTTCATTTTGAAGATGATGTCCTATTTTTCGTCGTAAACGATTGTGCACGGTAGCTCCTCTGCTATTCTCAAATTTCAGTTTCGTGAGCTCTAACTCCCTTTGGAAAAGGTGTATTTAAAACCAGTAACTGAACTCGCTTTTAGCAGCACTATTTTTCAAAACTGCGAATATTTATTGATGAATTAAACACTTTTTAAATGTTTCTTGACACCGGCACTGATAATCCGGTGCGAGAGAGATAACAGCTGCCCGGCTATTGAAAAAGTTTAAATGTCAAAACCAAAGTTGAAATTGTTAAAACCAAAGTTTAAATTATTATAGTAAGTTTAAATTTTGTATTATTATTTAAATTATTATAGTAAGTTATAATTTTGTATTAGTAACAAAAAAAAAAATTTCTTTAAAAGTTTGCCAAGTAAATTTTTATTTGAATAAACTGAAAATTTCTTTGAAACAACAAAATATATTTAATTAAAAAAACTGTTTAGTTGGTTCAAAGAAATATTTACTCGACAACCTTCAAACACATATTTAATCGAAATTACTAATTTTTTTAAATGTATTAATATTTTTTTGACTTTTAAGAATTATTTGAAAGAATGTGAATTTCGTTTATATTGTAATTAATTTTAATTCCAATTTAATTTTAATTTTGATTCCAGGATATCGATCTTTTCTAAAATCCGACTCTAAAACATCGATTCTTTTTTAAAGAATCGGCCGTCCCTATAATGTACTATTAAAAACAGAATATTTCTTTCAATTAAGAAGGGGTTTCTTTGAATCAAAAAAATATTTAACCGATTGCCCGAAATGACACTTTCTTTGATTTCAAAAAATTTTTTTCTCAGTGTATTATTATTATAAAATTTTGTAAAATTGATTATTGGAGTAATATATTTTTATCTCTACATCTCAATCGAAATGTTTTTTGAATAACATAACGTCAGATGTCAACTATTCGACATTCACTTTTTGAGAAAAATTTAATATGTAATATGCGAAACTTCGATGCAGGAAAGTGTAACTTTTTCTATATACTATGAAATATTTAGAATACTTTGCTTTTAATGCTAATAATAATTTGAATTTAATATCAGCGCCAGGAAATCTTGTTATTTTAAGATTTTAAATATTTAGATTTTTAATATGTTCAATACGTTTAATTATTCTCTGAAGTGACTAGAATTCTCAAATTTATTTTACATTCTTGGACTGCTCTTTTGAAGATAAAAAAAAGAAAAAAAATAGCTGAAATCAATTCATAAATAGTCAAGTCTATAAGTATTAATTTGTGCACGTTTTTATATTGCTACTTTTTATTACGTACCATATTTAAAATTTAACAATCAATTTCTATAAAAAATATTTCGACACCAAGGAAAAAAGAATCGATTTGAACATAATCGCGTTCTGAAATAATCGAATAAATAATCGATTCTTGAACGAAATAATCGAATACTTTCTCAAGAATCGATTAGAATCGGGAGTCCCCAAGTAGGGCGGCCGAAACGCTACTTTGCATCGCAAGGCGGCTACAATTGCCGAGACACGCCCTGGTTCCCAAGCGCTAAGACAAGTCGTAGGACGGCCGAAGTAGGCCCAACCTACACCCCTTCCGAACTATTCCTTCTGCACGTATGCCTCGAATTTTCCTCGAAGCATCATGCAAGTGATCTAGAAAAACAATTCTTAGTGCACGATCTCATGCATCAGTAATTTTAACGGTCAAAATTTGTTTACAGATTCCAATTTATACTATTTTACAGTAATTTCTTAATTATTACTTTATAATTTTACATGGTTTTTTCCTGAGCGAGTACACACGAAGTTTCGTGAAAATCAAACTGAAACTGAAATTGCTTGAGTTATGAACTTGCGCAATAATCAAATCATTTATTTATAACTATTTCAATAAATTTATTGTTTAAATTTATTGTCCTATTGATTTAGATTATCTAACTGTAAAGATTTTCAACCGGAAATATATAAAAGTCAGTTAATTGATGTAAATGTACATTTTTGTTAATTTGCGCTGTGTGCCGATGAATATGGCATCCTTTGATGCAAATAACTAATTTAGTTGTTAATTTAGGTCGAATTAACGCTAAATATTTTAATTATTCATTTTTTGATGAAACAGAGATGACCTTGATAAATTAATCGTTTTTTTCTCAAAGGTCAGTTCATAACAACGCACAGTCTACGGCGACACGACGGAAACGCGATGAGTGCGCTTATTCGAAATTTCAAAATTGATATTCTTTTATTAAATCATCAAAAATCAATAAAGCATAATATATAATGCATAAGAAAATGTTGGATAATGTTAAAATAATAATTAAAATATTTTTACAGTGATTTCTTTAGCAAATTTAAATTTTAGTATTTTTAGAAAATTACATTTTAAACCGTAACTTTTGAAATTTTACCCGAAAATTTTTTTCTACGTTTAGGATAAAGTATAGAATCAAATAATCAAATAAAAAAAAATTGAGTTTTGGAATTTTTTTCAGTATATAACCCCCTTAAATATGCTGAGACGTTGAGTAAAATAAACTCCAATGTACTAAAAGTTAAATCAGCTGGTTCAATCATTTCAAGATCTTCACAGGATAGTGCGTATCGCATCAGCACTTTCTGCGACACTGTGAGCATCGCTCAACGTTTTAACCGCGTCGATAGATCCCGCGGTTTGGATTCTGCTTCGATCGGCAAACACGCAAACGTTTTATTTAAATAACCCCCTGTACTACCTTGTGGCTTCAAACTCTCAAAATAAATTTTAGCCCTGCCTATGGAATAACACATGCGCCTTTTTTACAAGACTAGTAGAAAATAATTGTAATAAAAAAACTTACGAATGAAACAACTCTCGCATCTAATTTTTTTAACCTTTTTCGAATATTTGTCTAATCTTTCTTTAATTCTCAATCAAAATTCTAAAAGAACGTTAATCTTGATATAAATTTTATTTACCCTCAAGAAAACAGCTTCATACTTCTCGCAATTTTATAGCAATAAAATAAAAATTCTGTTGATTGGAAAATTTTTTCTGCTCTAATTTTTGTTTTCTTGCTCATAATACATCGATAGTCGAACATTCTGCTGTAGCATTTCAGCGAGTTTACGGTATCTTCCGTGCGCTAATGCACGATGTCTATTTAGTCTTACTTCCAAAGAGCGCAATTTCATGCTTATACCATGTATGTTATCAAGAATTGCATCTTTTTCTTCTTTTGTCAAACCTTCAGCCTGAAAAAAATATTATAAAAACGTTAATCGATAAAATATTGTTGAATGCATAAATGTTACGCAAGAGAAAAATTGTTGTAATAGAACTTATTTGTTATAATATTATATTAATATACTATATGTACTAATATAATATATAATAATAGACTACTATACTATAATAATATTTGCTTAAATATAATGTCATATATACGAAAATATTTAATGTAAAGTTGAAGATGAGTTAATAGAAACTTACTTGAGTTAATCTCATTTGCAATTCTTCTAATTTATTACTCCAACTATCAAAGTCACGAAGAATACCATTTGCTCTATTTACTAAGGTTTGTTTAAAATTATTTAGGCAGTCATCTCTAGCCTGGGATGCTTGAGCTTGCGTTAGGTACTTGATATTTCCAAGTCGAGCTATGTAAGGACTCAAGTAGTCAGCATCTTCTTCTATCTCGCGCTGAGTCTTTTCAAGTATTTTTTCGTCCTGAAAGTGCAAAAAGTATGTAATTTTTACAAGCCGTTTTTTTGGAACTTTTCTTGCATTCGAAAAAATATTTTGTTTAATATTTACCAGGGCCTGTAGTTCAATTCTCAGATGATCATTTCTAATTGGATCGTACAATGAAACCTTCATCGGTGGTTTCGAGAATTCAATTGCTCGATCTTTTAGAAAGCGAAAGATCTCAGTTTCGCCGCCTCGAACAAGTACCATAGTCGCATCTTCCTCGATTAACTGTTTTTCCAGCTCCTCAATCAAATCTTCAAAATTGTCAGGACCTGCCAATGCATTAGGCTGAAAATAAAGTATCATTAAATTTGCAATTAATTCTTAAAAAAAAGTATTTAAAATTCTGTGTACTAAAATATTTCGGAAATAAATTAATTTTCGTTATCAGTTTAGGTTAAGAAGTATACATACATTGTAGCCAAGTGTCATACTACGTTTAAAAACTAAACGGTCTCCTCTTTCTGTTACAGGAGGTTTCGTAAATGTCCTAGTTGCCTGTGTGTATTCACCTTCAATGTAATGATACGTTAAACGAATTTCATTTGCTACCATATCAAATATACGAGTGGCGATATCACTGCTGGCTGGTACTTCTTTGTTTCTGTAATATTTTTCTATTATTCGCTGTAAAAGTACAAATGTCATTTAGTATTTAGATTTTAATTATCGTCAAAAATGATTTAAAACTATTAGTAAATTAGCATTTGACATCTGATTCCTCTGGTACAGATGTATAAAAAATTAGTAACACAAACTTTCGTGTATTTATTAATAAAACCGGTTTGAAACTTCTGTAATGCTATTATTTTTTTAATGAAAATCGTTTTAAATCTAAACTGAACCCAATATTAAAGAATAAAATAATAATTGTTTATTGTTAAGGAAATAAAAGTGTATACTCTTATCCATTATGTCCTCAAATTTTCAATTACACATTGCACTCATATGTGGAAATAAAATTCAACAATAATAATAACGCTGTTACATTGCTCAAACAAAGAATGAAAGCCAGCTAACGTTACGCGCCTTCAATAATAGAGAAATAATTTAGATGATCTTTTTTAAATTATCTAATTTACTAATAATTAGTAAAACTATTTGTTTAAAAAGAAACTCACCAAAATATCCCTGTAATGAAGATTCTGATGCACATTGCCATCATTAAAAGTGGAATACTCGATGTACCTGTATTTACAAAAAGAAATTTGTCAAATTTTCAGTAGAGACTTAATTTTTGTAGTAAAAAATTTGGTTGCGAAATATTAAGTAAATTTTAATTTAATCAAATTATTTTATCATAAAGATGAGTCATAAAATAAAAAAATTGTCTACATTTCTAGTAAAAATTAAAATATTAAAAATTGGTGTAAGAAACTATAAAATAATTTCAAAAATGTACTTGTTCTTACATGTCGACGAAACGCTTTTTCATATCATTTTGAAATATTTGATAGATTAAATATTATACCAAGAAATGCTTCAAAATGACCCAAAAAAAGTTTCATAATTTGGGTAAAATTTTTTCGATTTATTTTTCCTGTTTTTAATTAAAGTAGCTCAAATTATGTAAAAAAAATGCTTTTCTTCCAGGAACATCACAAATACAGCTATTATTTTCTCGGCTGTTTCTTTTTCCCTGCTTGAACAAACAATTTTGTCAAATGCTCGATTTCCTATACTACTTTCTAACGCGAAATGAGGGCTATTTCATAACTGAGTTGGAAAAAGATTTATTTATAGATAAATATATCCAAGGCTTGCTTGATCTGCTTTGTACCGATTGTAAAGGCGGTCTTCTCGATTTTGATAATCTTGCGTGGCATACAAGGGATGCATTTTAAAGCGATGAAGTTCATCGAGTCTTTTTCCTTCGTAGAATTCCAACGTTCTTTCTTCATCCGCGAGATCTCTATTGGTTGTGAAATATTGGTGAGCTAAAAATGAATGATTTATATTGTATGCGAGAAAAGTATTTATAGCAAAAAAATATTATTAAAAGTACTTTTTACAACGTCCGGTCGTCCTTTTCCATAAAAATCTATAGCTAAATCTTTGGTTAAATCTTTCTCGCTTCTTTCAAGTTTGTCACCTCGATATTGATATGTTTCATAAATATATATTGGTGTTTTATATTCATAATCCTCGAATGTCGTAACCGACCTAATCATACCATCCGCACGTGAATAAGGAGCATATAGTTCCACTCTGGCTTTCTTGTAAAAAATAACTTTATGTCCATTCGGATATCGTCTTTCAAAAGCTAGAAATACGTAATCAGAATTTGTAATCAACAAAATGATTTATATTAACATTTAATTACTATGTTTACTTATATTAAGAAAATATTTTAAAATATTTTCTAAAAAATTCTGTTTATTACTATTATATTTCATAAAAACTGCTTATGTAATTATAATAGATATAACTCTTCCGTATGTAATTATAATAGATAAAACACTAACAATTTTAATCTAAACAGACCAATATCTATTGATCGATTCTAATTACAAATAACGGCAAAAACAAATTGTGTGAAACTCAATATATAAAATATTTAGAGGTAAGTATTTGTTATAAATAATTTAGCTTATAAAACTCTATGGCCAAAATGTCGCCATAATTTTTTGATATATAATTATTGAATTTGTTAGGGAGTAGTTTTATCACCTTCATAAGGAATTACGATTCTGTTGACATAAGTTGCCGGCATGATCATATGCTGATCACGACGGGTGTTGACCTCCTCGTCCTCGTCGGCCTCGACGTCACGCATATCTCTAGGCTCTCCAGCCAATAAATGCTCCCACTTAGTTACGTTCTTCAGGTCCCACTCAAGCTTTAAGACGCCTTCGGTACAATCTTGCATATTAACCCAGTAGTTGCGATTGTTCCAGGCACTCTCAACGCCTAGATAAAGGTTGCTAGTTGCTGGATCTCTGGGGTTGTGCCATTCACCGGTAGTTACCTCAATAAATAGGGGCTCGCTTACTTCCGTACTGCGGGGTCCCAGCCCTCCTGGCAGCAGCAGAACCCAGAAATGAATTCTCTGTCCAAATAGTGGGTCTCTTTCTGGTCGTTCCATTTCCTAAAGTCAATTTTGCCTTTTTGAAAATAATGTCTAAAAATCGATATGAAAAATATATCATTTTTTTTATTGAATAATGAATGTTGAACAAAATAAAGCTCGATAGATTATGAGTGCCTCGTATAAGTATGTCGTCGTATGCTATGCTTGCAGACAAAAATGGCGACCTACTACTATCGCGCTCCGCCCCATTTCGAATTCGTTCCGAAATGATTTTAATAAGCACAAAACTGTACATTTAACAAAATATTAAATATCTGTAAAGACGCGAGAGCAACATATTTTTAATATTTGGAAGTGTCTAATTAATTATTTAAGCATAAGTGATGTTTACTAGCGTTTTTATTTTAATGGTTTATTAGATAAAATAATTATATTATTTCTCTCAAAATTTAGAAATCTGGTTCTTACATTTTTCAGAAATTTTAACAAAAAATCGCAAAAAATTTACAATTAAAATAATTATTAAATTTTCCATACAACTTACCATAATCATTCTTTTGCGTTCCTCTTCGCGAAAATCGCGCTCTTTTTGCTCTTTGTCGCGTTGTCGCTGCTCCATGTCTTCAATAAATTTGCTTCGAAAGTCAGGCGGCGTTCGAGGTCTATATTTTCTCGTGTCAATTGCTGCTGGCGGTGGCTGAACTTCTTCGACTTCCGGCAGAAACGGACACGTTTTCTTTCGCTGATCACAGTGAGTTTGCTCGCGAGACCCATATCCACTCACCACATATGCATTATATCCTGAACCGAGCAACAAACTGACTAGCATGGTGCACATTTCGACACTGTTACCCTTCTGATTTAAAATTAAGTACGTCATAGAATGAAGGTGTTCCGGCTGCAAAATAAAAATTTAACTTCAAAACGTAATTCAATAAAGTTTAAGAGATTTACTTTTAGCTATATTTTATTAAATCAATTTTAATATTAAATCAAGTTTTCATGTTTTTATACAAATGTTTGTAAATTGATTATTGATTAATGATGAAATACTAATGACAGTAACACTTTTTTAAGTAGAGGTGGAATGAAAACTAATAGTTTTTCTATCAACAATTAGGTTTTTATTTTAAACAAAACCGACGTTTCGAGCCCAATGGGAGTCCTTTTCAAGGCTACAAGAAGTAAATAATTATATTATTTAAGACTTGCAATTATTTTACCATCAACACAATAATTGAAAATATTATTTCTTAAGATGAACTGAATGATTTCAAAAAATTCTGTGAAATTAAAATTTATCTTATTGGCAAATTGGATCCAACGTTTTTCAAGAGGTTGAAAAATAAGTTTTTCATGAACATTTTTCATGATTAAACTAATCATGATGTATCCGAACTGGTACGCTAATGTTCGTGATCCTACTTTTCAGCTCCATACTATTTTTTATGCAAAAGGCAGGTTTTTTCGAATATTTATAAAGAAAGGTATCGAAGACTTTTGAAAATGTGTAAGTAGGTGATTTTATTGCTGAAATAATTGGCCTTAAGGGATTTCCGGGTTTATGAATTTTTATAAGTCCATAGCATTTTGCTCTAATTAGATTTTTTCAAAACTGAGTTCAATTTTTCTTTTCTCTTCAAATCTCTTTTCTTTGTAACAGATTCTTGTTTATAATTTCGTAGTATTTGGGATCGCTGATTACGTATCTGGCATCAGAATTCCAAAATTTGAGATGGAACCTAAAATAATCGGATTTTTCTAGATTTTCAAATTTTAATGCCGCCATTTTAAATCGGAGACTGGGATTATAATCAGCGCTCCTAAAAACCCCTGTAAACGTATTTTCATTGCATTTGTTCAAAAAATGACTTCACAACCGAATATAATCAAAAAAACTAGCTTTTTTTTTAATTTCAATTATTTATAACTAATTATGTAAATAGAAATTTGGATTTTTTTACTAAGAAGATATGTTTTACAAGATACGAGGATCCTACGAAAAAAGGTTTGGATGGTTTTGGGTTCAAAATGTTTCTGCCGTGAACGAAAAACTGGAAGAAATTTGGTGTCTCACATATGAGATACCGCCCCTCAGAGTTAGACGGAAAAAATATTCTTTTAAAATGTAATTTTCGCCGAAAACTTTATGACTGAGAAAAGCTATATAGGATATACTTATGTCTTGTTTACGATGTTGAACCCAAGTCAAAGTGTTGCGATGATCCATGAGTTTAATTTAAATTGATTAATTAATTGATGAATTAATTTTAATTGATCAAAGCGATGAATTGATTATTGATTAATATTTGTAGATTGCTAATAGAGTACGGAACACGTATTTAAAAATAAAAGTAATATATTTGGATTTTCGTGAATCGTCTTTTTGCTTTTGTATCGATTCTGCTGCACTTTTATAAAATATCTGGAGCAAGTAAATTCTAGCATAATTTACTTATTTTTTAATTGATTGGTTGAAAACCAAATAAAAAATACTCAAAAAAAATAGAAAAAAAAAAAATTTTTTAGTCGGGTGTTGGATTAGCGGCAGCAGATAAAAGGCCCGAGCACTTGATCAGCCGTTGGTAAAGTAGCACATGTGTTTATATCAACGGCCAGTAAGCTCCTCGCGAATCAATAAATCTATATTTTACTTTTTCCATTGTCCGCAGCTGCAGAAGTATGCTCTCCCTTTATGTATCTCTCTCTCCCCTCTTTCATTCTCCTGAACTTCCGACCCCCCGCTGTCTGTCGGCATCGAAAATGTCAGCTGGATACGACGGCTCACACAATAACAATAATAGTGCATTAGACTCTTCGGACGGCGAGCAAAGTGTCAGTAGTAGTGGAAAAAAATTGTAGGGGAAAGGAATCGCAGCGGGTGGCGCGGAGGGGTAAAAAGGAGTTTATGCAGCAGACAAACGTAAACACGTGATGATGCGCATGCCGGTGCAAGTTCTCCTACGTACACCTATCGTGTACGTGTAGAAGCCGGCCGGCGGCGCAACTTGAATGAAATTATGTAATATAAGAGTATACCTACAGTTGCTCTCTCTTCCTCCTATCCGGTCTCCCACTCTAATTCCCTCCCAGACGCTCGCGCTAGTTAAACGACTCCTTGGCCCGAGGAGAGGGGAGAGAAGAAAAAGAGAGAACCTCGCACTCGGTGAAATTCTCCGCAACCGCAGAGGAGAGCGAGAGAAACGGAAGACGACATTGACATTGAAAAGCCGCCGAGTACGCATTATATATACATAAACAGAGCTGCACACATAACACCGCTAGACAGGAGTAGTCAGACAGAGATAGAAAGAGACAGACAGAAAGAGAGAAACAGAGAGAGGGAGTCGGTGCGCCATATAGATATGGATTTACTCGAATGTCTCGTGCGTTTTCCCTCTCTAGCCGGCCTGCTTCCCTCCCTCCTTTCGCTCCCTCTCACAATGTATACACATTTCTCTTTTGCGGAAATACAGGTCACACATACGCCGAGTCGGAGGAGGCGGAACAGCTGCTGTAGTAACTGGCGTGCCGACTATCAGCTGATCGGACGATCACCCATTCTCCCTGTATCCACTCGCTTTTCAAGCGCCCGCTGCAACTCGTGCTTGTCTTGTTTATTTTCTCTCTCTCTCTCTCTCTCTCCCTTCAGATTCGTTTCTTTTTTCTTTTCTTTATAAACGAATGATTGTTACTGCTTATTTAGGGACTCGTTTGAACGTAACAAGAAGGTCGGTTAAACGAAGTAAGAAACTGATGCAATTCAATCCGTACTAATGTCCAACTATTTACTGACTTTTTATTGAATTATAATCTTATATATATCCGAGTATTACTTTGTATTTGATGCAGAAAATTGATAAGTTGAGACGTTTTCCAAATATGAAAGTTAACTTTTTAATGCAATCTATGAAGACATTTATATCTTCATAAATTTATTCAAAATAACATATTTTAAAAATTGTATTAATAACCACTTCTTCTTTAAATCGGTCTAATCAATTTATGTACTTTTTTAATTGGAATGTTTTGGTTTTTAAAACATAATTATATTAATGATTATATTAATGATTTTAAAAACGATTATTCTTTTACAAGAATTCGATACTGAATTTGTATTTTAATTATAAATAAATAAATATTTACCTGTCTATCAGGATGTCTACAATAAAACAGAAATTTTCAATAATGCAAAAGTCACATTTAAAAAAAAGGCAAAAATGAAATATTTTTTATTATTGACCTTATAAATTGAAGAAATAATAATAAAGAAGAAAGTTAATATTGATCTCTGCTGCTAATTTTTTTATTTTATTTATTGTCAATATTTCGACTTCTAATTTAACATTATCTCTGATTAAATAGACAATGCACGTTTTTTAACTGATTAATGAAAGTTTATTTTTTTGAATATTTTGAAATAAAATAAAACATTTTTTATATCCAAT
>JAWWEM010042888.1:0-13266 GCA_035582935.1 Ormyrus thymus
TGATAGCAAATTTTGAGTGCTTTAATTTGATTACAATTTGTCGTTATTTCAACTACCTTTTTTTCTCAGTGTATAAGTAAAAGCCTTTAATCGCAATTATTAATCTTTTACATTCATGCTACTAATGTATCTTTATCGAGATCATTTGAATTTAAATAGCGCGCACGACCGCATGTCTAATCTCAACTTTACAGGGTTTCTGTATTTTGGAAGCAGGCATGCTGCTCTCGCGTACTCAACGTCTGTTTTCGAAAAATCTACTGAAATTAAATTTCCCGAAACGTACTTAAACGGTATAAAATATTTCAGCAATATTTGTTTGCCATACAATGAGAATCTCTTACAAAATTGCGATTATCCATAAGACTGAATGCTAAATTTTCAAAAAAAAAACTTTATATTAGCTTTTTTTCCCAGGTATCTTGGTCGTTCAAAAATTTAATCCTGTCATCTTATATCCATTAATGTGTTCAATTTTATTAAAATCTGTTTGTTGTATCTATTACCGGTATACTTTCCCTAATAACTGAGACGCGAAAACACGTATAAATAAATAAATAAATAAATAAATAAATAAATAAATAAACAAAATAAAATAAATAAATAAAATAAATAAAAAAATAAATAAAATAAATAAAAAAAATAAATAAAATAATATTAATAATATTAATAAAATAAATAAACGTGGATAAAATAGCGCTCTACGCACCGAAAAACAGCAACTAAAAACAAATTTTATGCACGCTATATCAAGCAATATACAATTATTCAATTTTTTCGTAAGCTATAATTCTTGACTCTATTTGTTTCGAATTTGAATCTAGTATAAGGCCAGCGCAAGTATAAAACAGAATGCTATAACTTGAGAGTGTAAAACTGTTTGCTCTCTCATAAATCGCTGGTTTTATTTTATGAACGAATACCATTCCGCTCTCAAATCCAACGATTCGCCGTATCGCAGCGGCGTAATGCGGAACAAGATTACATTTTTCAATGGTACAATATTTATATACCGAGAAAAAACTTTCCAATTACCCATTCAAAGGCTATCCATCAGTTTTACACGCGCCAATGATATCGAGAACAAAGGGGGCAAGAACTCCTTACCGAAAAATAACATTAGCTTAAGTAATTCGCGTCTTAGATTATTCCGTCCCCTTCGATCCGTCTCCACTCTTCTCCTCCGCCGTAATAAAATTTGAATTACGAAAACCGAGTGCAAAGGTTTAGATTAGCTTGTAAGACGAAAATATACCGAGCACCGGAAGTTTAATTAAAAAAAAGTACGTCAAAAGAGAGAGAAAAAGCCATTCTCATCAGTGGATATTAAATTAGTATTTGCAGGGCACTCGAATTAATATTGCATTAAAATTAGTAACAAACAGTGCGGCCCGCGCGCCTGCGCGCAGCCAGTAATTAAGCGAAAAAAGGCGAGAGCGACCGAAAAATCGACGAGGCGAGGAAAGCCCGGGGACCTCTTAGCGACATTATTGATCGGAGCTTTGCTCCAAATAAACCTATTCCCCGCGACCGCGCGATTTAAATAGGTACGAAAGCTCTCCCCCCACCGCCGCCGCCGCCGCCACCTAAGAGGGATAGACTAGTTTGCTTTTCCCGCGCTTTCCGAAGTCTCTCGCTCTCTCGGCGGCTCAAATTAGCAGCGCCTCTACCTGCCGACGACGACGACGAACAGAGTCGGAAAGAAAAACACAAATTGCGGTTGACGCACCGAAGACCCGCGTAAAAATCGAAACTATGCGCAATATTTCGCCAATATATTGAATACTGACATTAACCATATATCTGAAATATATTGGATAATTATTTATCCCATACATTGGCAAAATTTCGGCAAATGTTGTGAATTTTGCTCAAAATAAAGCCTTATCTGATCTGATTTTTATTAAAAATAAATAAATAAATAAATAAGTTAAAAAAAAAGAAAACAAACTTCCCGAATCCGTATTTGAACCCACAACCTTGGTCTTTCCAGGTAAGTTCTTTACCACTGAGCTATTTTTTTTTGTTTATCTCGAAGAATTATATTTAGGTTATAATGTGTAGTCAGCTAAAAAATTTCAGCCCAAAGCAATACGTTTGGACTTACAAAAATACCAGTCCATACGCATTGCTTTGGGCTGCAATTTTTTAGCTGACTACATATTATAAGCTAAGGCTGTCTCTACAATCGAATTAACAGGCCTGTGAGTAACCCTTGAGAAACTGAATGTTGGAAACAGCCATAAGGAGTGGGAGAAATACCAACCGATAAAAAATGATCCAAAGCGACGTGTCGAGTAGACCTTATCTTACCTCGCCTTACGTTACCTCGGTAGCTAACTTTATTGTAAAAGCACTTTATTTACAAAAGGTTTTTTTTCTCAAAAGTTGAATAAAAATTAAAATAAAACTCCTTTATGGGACGTATGCTTGAATTGTACTATAAAGTTAACTACCGAGGTAAGGTAGGGTGAGGTAAGATAAGATCTACTCAACACGTCGCTTTGGAGCATTTTTTATGGGTTGGTATTTCCCCCACTCCTTATGGCTGTTTCCAAAATTCAGTTACTCAAGGGTTACTCACAGGACTCTTAATTCGATTGTAGAGACAGCCTAAATATAATTCTTTCGCATAAACAAAAAAAAATAGCTCAATGGTAAAGAGCCCGAGTAGAAATGAAGTAAGGCACGGCGGGTGACATGTGCAGGCCGGGCCAGGCGCGCCAAATACAGCACTTGCGGGGCCCGTAGACATTTTTAAGGGAGGCCCGGGTGATTCTGCCGTTAGATTAACTGTTGATGTCAACTGTTTTTAAGCTTTCAACGGAGAATATACCCTCACATCAAGTGCAATGGATCATCGAATACGATATTTAAAAATCGAACATTTTTGAATTTATTATTTAAATTCAAAAATTTGTGGATTAACAAATTTAATCAACAATTTAAACTTTTTATTACAATTAAAAAAAATAAATAGTCTAATAATTCTTCAATATAATCATTGTATACAAATTTAAAATACCATTAAAACTAAAAATGTGTTTATAATACTGCTTTTGCTTTAACAATATTTTTTGTTGAAATCATCATTAAGTTGTCGATGTTGATATGCAGGTAGTGCGCTTCGTAGTCTATTTGTCGAATGGACTTGAAGTAGCTATCTCTAAATACCGAGTCAGCGATGATGTTGTCCAATAAGCAGTAGTTGGAGTCTAGATATCGATTCGATTTATGGAGACTATCTCTATGTGTTAGAACTTTAGACTGCACCTAGACATCATCATCGAGGAACAATTTCCGTCAAACAGCGTCTTGAAGGTGAATCGACGCCTAGACCCCGTAAACTACGAAGCGCACTACCTAGACACCATCATCGGCAACCTGGTACTTCGAGATAATCATCTCAAGCTAAATCAACACCTAGACCCCAAAAACTACGGAACACACCACCTAGACATCATCATCGGCGACCTGGTACTTAAAAAGAGCCCCCTTATGCTAAATCGACACCTAGACCCCGAAAACTACGAAGCACACTACCTAGACATCATCATCAGCGACCTGGTTCTTGGAGATAATCACCTTAAGTTTATTCGACAAATAGTCCTCTAAAACTACGGAGCGGACCACCTGGACGTCATTATCGGCGACCTGGTACTTGGAGATAACCACCTCAAGTCTATAGTAGTCTATAATCTTCGAAAACCCTTACGACACCCTCCGTAACCTTTCACAGATCCTGTTCTACTTCTGACAATAATCTAAACTACGGCTCGCCACAGCCGGGACGGGCCAGAAAAGTTCTACATGCCTTGCAAGGGCCGCGCAAAGCTGCCGTGAGAGGGCCGGACGTGCACCTACGGCTGCCTCGTCCGGCCGACGCGTTTGCCTTGCAATTATTTCTACTTGGGAAGGAGCTTGCTTGGAAAGACCAAGGCTCTGTGTTCAAATACGGATTCGGGACTTTTTGTATTTGTTTATTTATTTATTTGTAGTAAAAATCAGCTCAGATATTTTGAGTAAAATTCGCAATATTTGTGAATGTCCACGTATTGGTAAAAATAATAATTACAAATGTATGGGCGATGTATTGGATGATGTACATTTGCCGAAATTTTGCCAATGTATGAGATAATTATCGAATATATTTCAGATATATTGCTAATGTCAATATTCAATACATTGGCAAAATATTGCCAATAGTTTTGATTTTCACGCGGGGAGAATAATTAATCCCCCCATGCGACCGCGAGTCGCTCGATTATAAGCCGGGGCGAAAAGCACATCCAAACGAGAGCTGTGCAGCGCACGGAACACTTTTACCTTCCTACTTCTTTCTCTTTTCGCCAGTCGATGAATCGTACGAGCGAAGGACTTGTGCTTTGTAGAGAGAGGAAATTTCTCCGATTTCATCGGCAATCTGGTTTTCTGCGTTGCTGGGCGCTGGAAAACGCCCTTCTTTATTTTAAGAAATGTACGTAAGGAAGATTTAAGGCGCTTGCTTTCGTTTTTAAATCTAAAAAAAAAATCATTCGGATCTCTGCGCTGTACCTGAAAATGCAGCGATTAATTTCTCGTGGAAACGGGGAGCTTACGAACTATATGTATATATACATATATATGGGGGAGCATTTTAATGACTGTCGCGCAATCGTTAAAAAACAAAAAAAAAAGGGTAGCCGTGAAAAGTCCATCTTTAAGCCTGAATCAGTGAATACTTTTCTCTCAATAAGGTCTAAATTAATGAGCGTCCGCATTCGGCCGCAAACGATTCACTGGCGAACCAACGAAATGGAGAGCGGCCGTCGCTCGCAAGTAATCGCTGGGTACTCGTCGTTCCGTGAAATTGCACTTACAAACATGCAGTATCCAAAAGGCAAATCATACCGCTAATTTTCGGCTCGCACAGACTTAATATCCAGCGTTTCCACAGCTACGCACTTGTTACATATATGTGTGTGAATAGATGTATATGCATATGACAGAGGGTAAGAATTGGTGAAATTATATACCTCGGGTGGCTGACAGCGAAGGGGCAAGCAAAAGAACAGCCGGAGCGATCTTCCGCTGACGGACGCCTCATTTTCTTTCGGCCCGTATCGCGATATCGTGTACAAACCACTCTCTCACACACCGGGATAAAAGATATATATATATATATATGTACGCGTGTAAATGCATCCAACACGGAAGCGGCGAGCCGTGCACTCGACCTTGTTCCGGCGGCGCTCGGTTCCTTCCTCTCTCTCTCTCTCTCTCATCAGGCGCGCGCGCGAAAAAGAGAGAGAGGGACAGAGAGAGGGAGAGAGAGAGCGAGACGACTCGTCGATCGATGGAGCGCAGGGCCACGCAGTCACCGCGCACTCACCAAAATCTCTCTCGTCTTCCGTGGTGATCTTCATCTTCCGTTGGCGCAAAACTTACAGACTGTATGTCGGGACTTATGCACTAGGAAGCTCACAATTTATGTACCGTCGCTAAAGTACGACGCCTTTTACTTTTAGGCTTATGTAGAAAAATATACCGTATTTACATTCGTTGTATCTCGAAACTTTCTAGGTTAACTGATCACAGCCATGTGGGACGCTTTTTCCATGCTGAGCGCGATTCCTTTATACTTTTTTCACACCCGGCGCGCCAAGTTAAATTTATCAAATTCTAAATATAAATATATAACCTTCGTGGAAATAGCCCTTTCTGCGCGGATGTCGTTGCATCTATTATTCATCGCTTCCTTTTTTATATACAACGCCGGCTTAATACTACACGAAGAGCTGTTCTAGGATTAGCGCAAAGTCCTCGTTCCTCCCGCGATATAAAGGACTTGGTTCCTCCGGCAGACGGGAGATCGGAAGGATCGCTCGCGCTTTTCGAGTTTGACGCTGAACAAGCAGAACTGGCACTTGCTTCCGGGCTTCGGGGAGTGTCGGAGACGTCGCCAATTGTCGGAAATTCATTGTTTAACTTATCGAAACCCAAGTAAAAATATATTATCTAACTTTTATAAAGATTTTTATATAAGTTTTGTAAAGATTTGGTTCTATACAATTTATATAAAATTTTTATATAAAAGTACAAAAAGATGAGCTCCTCTAATAGTCATCGGTTGCTAATTTTGACACGAGACTTTAAAAGGTTAGGATGTACCATCAAGCGTCCATGAAAAATAAAATTAATTCCGCTTGGCGGCGCATCTTAACCTTTGAACCTCTCACGTCAAAATTAGCGACCGATGACTATTAGAGGAGCTCATATTTTTTGCACTTTTATATAAAAATTTTATATAAATTGTATAGAATTAAATCTTAACAAAAGTTATACAAAATCTTTATAAAAATTAGGTGTTTGGCCCCATTTCGAGAGGCTTTAAAGGATGATCCGCGTTGCCCCTCTGGCAAACGTTGGCCGCCTGGCATCGAATATCCACGAATCGCGCGGGGCGAAAACTGACGCGAGTTGGCGAGGTCTCGCTTTTCTCCTTTACTTTTTTTTTTTTATTGAAATTGTTTTCACGATCACGTCGGGGTTAACAGATTCCCTCGGCCTTCGCGGCATGTCAAATTGTCGCGACTCTAAATCCTGTCTTTCGCGTCATTTTGAAAGCGCGTCACGTGCCCTGTAGCAATTCATACGATTCTGAAGGCCGAGTTGGTTAATTCTTAATAAGCAGTGCAAAGGGGACAGGTTAGAGAGACAGTGAAGAGACGAGTAGAGAGAATGTTTAGGCTCTTAATGGGAAGCATTTGAAACTGACACTGTGAGCCTCCGAGCTGGACGAGTATTTTTACAAACCGTTAACCTACTTTTATTTATTATGCACCATTTTCTGTTAAAATATTGACGAAACGTCGCGAGCGTCGGAGTGTCGCGCGCTTTTAGTTAAACAAATGCGAAATCTCGAGGCGAAATTGCACTCGCTTTATGAATTTTGAATTAAAAAACAAAAAATATTCAACGTATTCCGCGAGATGCGAGGGTCAGATTTCGCGGCGGTGCGGAAGGACTTAAAGTGTAGTTTCAAGATGATTCACGAATTAGCTGCATGCAAGAGCTATTTTTATACAATATGAAAAATCAATGCTCCGACGGGGTTATTTACCAGCGATATTCTATCACTCTCGGCGCTCGCCTGCATCATTATTCCGCGTTAATGAAAGCGTGAAAAAAAAACAGTGCCCCGCGCCAGTTTCAGTGACAGACACTGATCAGTCCGTCAATAACTTCGCGCCTTCGGCGGAGAGCCTCGAGGAAAAAAGATCAAGGGACACCCCCGGACGAGGACATCGATTGCGACTCTCGGTGCACGACGGACGCGCGTCATCCTCGCGGTCGGCCGGGGAGCGTCAAACTCGATAGCTCGGCGATCCGATCGACGTCGACGTCGCTGGCTGGTCAACTTAGATATCGCAAGTCGTTACCTGATTTCCGAAAATTCATGGACATGAAGTCCCGGCGGCGGCCCCGCTGTCGGCGCCGCAGGCCTCGAGAAGCTGGCCTATCCCCTGCAGCTTATCTTCGGTGCTGGCACTCTTCGGCGGCGGCTGGGGTATCTTGGGAATGTCGGTGCGCGCGCGGAAGAGAGCTCGCGATGGCAAGAGCGACACGGCGGGGTGCGGAGCACTCGGGATCGGCGCGCGATCGGCTCGCGATCGGGGGTGGATCGACGCGAGCGCCCTCGACCTTGTCTGGTCCGGCGCGCGGTCGCGACGGCACTGCACTCGTCTATCCTCGGAGCTTAAAGGGAGAGCTGCCACTGTGCGGCTGCGGCTGCGGTCTCGGCGAGGTGGTGCTCGCTGCACGGGAACATCCCCCCTAATGAATGCAGCGGGCACGTGCGAGGGATTTTATGTCGGGCGCCCTCCGCTCCCTCCCACGGGGCCGCTGCCGCTGCGCACGCCTCCTCCACCTCCTCCTCCCCCGCTGTAACCCCTTCCCGGAGCCCGCGGTCGGCCTCACCCTGCAGCGGCGCGTCTCCGCCGGCCGGAGTACATCGGCCCCCGCCGCAGCGCTGCAGTTCCGAGAGGGAGCTGCACCTCCCCTAGCTCCCTCGGCCGGGCCTCCGCCTCGGTGGCGGCGCGCCACCCTTCTGGCCGACCCCCTCCCCCAAAGTAACGGCAGAAACGATTTTGCCGACCAATCGCTCGCGCGGCGCCCACCTTCCGGAGCCTGACCGGCGCCGCGGCGCCGAGCTTTGCACGGAGCTCCCGGTTTTCGGGGGAGAGGCCGATTGCGCGGCGAGTCTCTCGAGGTACACACTTACCTCGGCGAAGGCGCCCGTGCCCGGGGTGGGGTTGCCTGTAAGCTGGAGGGGCGCCGCCGCCGCCGCCGCCACCGGCGCGAGCTTGCGAGTCGAGGTCCTTCAGTTGCTGGCGCCACCTGCCGGGCCTGCCGGGAGGCGCGAGCTTCGAGCGTTCGCAGTTTTAGCCCGCGCTAAGCGAGTCCAGGGATAATGAAGCGATAATCGAGTGCTTTCGTATGAAGCTCCCGAGGTCGAAGGGCTCCCGAGGCCCGTCCCGCTGGGCTGCTTAATTCGAGCCTGCGGCTGAATCGCCGGTTTACGCTCGTCGATTTTCGACGGCTCGATGAATCGAGACGGGTTTTCCAAATCGGTTTCGAGCGCGCGAGAACGCGAGCTTGGCGAGTACAGCGCGTCGCTCGCGCTTCAAATTCCCAGCTAATTCGCCGACGACCAGTGTTTTTGTGCCGCGATTCTTATTTTTCTCAAAAGTCATTGTCAACATTGCGCTCGGTACTTTATTAGTCGTATGTGCACAGTGTTATTAACCGAAGCGAATTCCCTCCTCCCTTTGTACCTTTATCTACCGAAGCATAAAGTACACACTTTTGCGAATGAATAATTTGCAGCTTGTTCGAAAATCAATAATTTACGCGAGCAATCAGCTTTAATTCGCAATTCAGCTGGAAGACTGTTAATGTACTTGAATTTCATCTAATTTACTTTAAAAACTTTCATACAATTATAAAATACCTTTTGAATCTCGTTATTAAACTTAAATGAACCTTTTAGGAGAGAGCGGGTGACGTTGTTACTGCATTAGATTAAAGTATCCAGCAATTAATATCATCCAAGTCCTATAAATTTAATAGCACTAAAGTACAAAGTTTAGGGTGCAATATTAAATTAAGTCTTATTTACGTTTAAGTTAAACTGCATTTTTAATCGGTGTAGTTGTACGTCAAAAAAAACTTAATATAAATGTGAAACATGGTCAGAAAATTGCAATACATCCGGAAATTTGATTATCCGAACTACAAAGATACTTTTAAAAAATTCTAGTTCCTTGGTTAATTAATTTGCAATCACTGATTTAAAAAAAAAAACATAAATGATTAACCTGAATAATTCCATTTTTTACAAATGTCTTAACTGCCAATATTTGTAATAATTTTCAAAAATATTCGGCAAGAACATTTTATCCTTCCCGCTTAATGAAATGCTTCCATTAATATCTCAAGTTCATTCTTTTTTTTGGCTTAAAGTATACGGATAGCTTAAAAATTTTGCAAAATTTTTCGAAAAAACCAAAGTAACTTGTTCTTCAATCGATAAATAATATTTTCAATTTTCAAAATTTAAAAGAGGCACACTTACTTAGGATAATCGTTCTAAGTATTCTAGAAAACTAATTACTAAGAGAACCCCAGTGCCATAATATTGATCGAGAACGCGGATCTATTACAAAGTTGATCAGCAAAGAACATAATTTATCATTCCGGATTGCAAGTTTGTCGCGACGAAGAAAATTCTACCGTCGGTAATGCAACCTTGCTGCTTCCAGTTCTTCCTCATTATACTTTTTTAATAGCTCACATAATTACTTTGTAAATTCTCCCCCATCAGTTCGGATTAATTCAGTCTTCGATTTGTAACTCTTAAGTAATGAAAATTCAATATTTCAAAGTCGACGTTTCAACTCTTTGCCACCGAAACCACCGCATTTTTCTTCAAATCTTCTCTCTCATTTTCTGCTTGCAAGTCTAATCTAGATTTCGCAACGAAAAATAATTACAGCGAATGAACAATTACCAACAAGGATTAAAAGGAGACGACGCTTCATTTTTTCGCAGAGAATTCGTGTTCCTCGATGTCGCTGTAAGTGACTCCTCTCGATTCTCATCTGACAAACAGCGCAGCCCGGTTGAAGGGCGTCTTTCTTTGTCCTGCGAGAAAACTGCAAAGATCGGATTTACTCATTCCTTTCGCTTAGGAAGAGTCTTCCTCATTTTTCCAACTTCTTGCCAGAGAAAATACTTCAAATCGCTAAAAGTTTCCAAATTTGTTTTCAAACATTTCTTTTTCTATTGGGGTGAAATTCGGTTTTAATATCTTATGCTGGCTTTATTTCATGTAAGTATTTTCTGTGCCAAGTCCCTTTTTTGTCGAACAAATATGAGTTCCGACTGAAAGTTTACTTTAAAGACTTGAGTAGAATATTGATAAACAATTGAAACCTATTTTCTTTAGAATCAGGAATATACATATACCAATATTTTAAATATTGAAAGCCTCTTATTAGAAGTTTAGATATTATGAGTTGCGAATTATAACCTTTTCAGACAGTAAATAAAAACATAGATTTTTTATTTGACAAAGTTTCTAACCCTCGGAACATAAGAAATAAATTAAAAAATAAACAGAATTGTAATATACAACTTCTTTAACATATAATGTATAACTCTTTATACGTTATAAATTGACATGGTCCTCGGTAGACAATGAATATTATAAGTATTGCAAATATATGATACTACCTTGTAGCAACGATGAAACGTGTATTTACATATTATCTAACTATTTATTAGTTTGACAAAGAAGTGTCAAAAACCTCAAAATGATTTTTATTTTCTGCAAGAGAAAAATTATATTCTGTTTAATCAAACAGAATTAATTCCTGGTACTTATAAAATAAATATATCAAGTGATTGACAATCTTTTAACTTCGAATCAATCAAGGAAGCGAAATCATATTTTTACAATTATTTGAAGAACCGCATGCAAAACGTTACTATTTCTACTATCTCTTTCCTACTTCAATGTTTCGTTAACTGATCAAAATTGAACACACGTTTAGCTGATTTCTTTTAAAATTATCTATTTATATTCTCACCTCTATTCAATAGCCAAAAATGGATGCGATTTCCATTTAGAGGTTGTCTAAAACGGGTAGGTTTAAAGAAACTTGTATATTTCCTGATTGAAATCAATTCCAGTATTTCCATTAAGAAAATGGTTTTTATGCATTTATGAAACGTCTTTTCAGATCATTTTGAAGCATTTCTTAGTTTGAAAAATAATTTTACTTAATTGGATAGGAATTTAATATTGTTATTAGGATGATGCGTCAGAGAGACAGAATCAGGTAGAAAAATTCACGTTTTAGTTAATATTTCCTAGAAGATGATCAGGAATGATTTGCTCATTTATGTTTCTGAGTTATAATTAGATAAGCGATGTATAGCCCTTTCATTATTTTAACTACAATATTAATACTATCAATACCTACAAACAGTCAAGTTTTTGAACGTATTTTATACTCTTTCACCCATTTTCAATTCCTGAAGGATGTTTTCTATCAGAGTTTATACCAGGATGTATTTCTACGCACTTTGCACTTTGATTATAAACTGTCATTTTCATCTACAAATAAAAAAGTTACATTCCTATTTATTGCCTGAAAAATTCGTCATTCAATTTGGAAATAAATCGATTCAGATGTAAAAATTGTAGAAAAAGATTTAGATCACTTTAACCGCACTTAACTCTTCATTCTACTTAATGTTGATTCATTTAAGTAAATATACGAGTTAATGTTTTCATGCAGAAAAAGTTGGCTAACGGTGTCAACAAAAATTGGTTGAAAAAATCCCTATCCATCCGCTCCTTCATAATCAATTAGTTAGTTTTATTAAGAATCTTAATCGTTATTATTATGAGATGTTGTCGATTCAAAAATTATCCAAAAAGGCAATCTTTTGCATTCTTTCTTATTACAACAAAGAAATCGGTAACAGCAAGTCTACTATTTCGCTTTACTGTCTAATAAAATTATAAGAACTGAATAGCCATCCACTGGTTCAGATAACGACTTTTTTCCCCAAGAAGTAAACCGGATAATTGAGGTGATTTTCGAAATGTATTTATTATGAATTATTGTCCTCTTTGATTGTAATTCTACGAGCTATGCTTCGCGATGCGCGCTTGTCGACATCGTTTACAAAACGAAATTGTCTTTGTTTGTCTCAAGAAATTTCGTTCGAGTTTATCTGCGTCGTGCAGCGCCGAAAAGCATATTGACCAAAACACCGTATCAGCTCAACATTTTCGCAGTTAAACAAACGTCGCCGCGTAAAAATATCGCAAGGAGCCGCGAGGGAGTAACGACCCGATCAGTATCGCAATAATACCGCGGCAAAAAGCTTCTTAGACACGCGACGACCAGGCGCAGTCGCTCACAAAACGTCGTCGCAGCGGAGAAAGTTCAGTTTCATCTCGGGCATTGTTGGCGACGCGCGCAAATAAAACTCCGCGCTCGCTCGCGCGTAATGCGCGTCTCCTCGTCGCGTAGGAGAGATAGGATGATTGTAAATTTAGGTGAATTTACGCCGAACGTTTACCTCCGCCGTCCTCTCCCGCGCCGGAAGATCGGCTCCCAGGCTGAGAGTTGCAATTGTAATTCCATTACACTGTTATTTACTGAAATTTCGAAAATGTTCTAATTGGCGAACTTTCACGCGTCGATCGGATGGGAAAAGAGTGCGGAAGGTGAAGGAAGAGAGGCAAATTGCGGCCTCGCAGCAGAAGGAAGCTTCACGCGCTGCTTTCGGTCGCCGAAAACCTTTTCAATCTGGTTGCTTTTGATTTTATTTTCCACGCATCTGTGTAAATAATATTGACGCGAATTCGGAAAACAGATTCTCCATTTATTGTATCCGCAATATTGTTTCGACATTGTAAAATACGATTTCTACAATTATCGGTGATAATCAGAAATTTACATTTCGAGGGTATATATGCTCTTGAAACAAATAATTGTTATTCAAACGTTGCCTCGGAGCACTCATCCATTAATAGCCTGTAATCTGATTATAGAAATATACTTTTCAACAGTGCGCACGAATTATTTCGCAGAAATTCATCGTTATTAGGTCCGGCCTATGCGCAAAAGCTCATTAGCTTAGGCGGGCACAAGCTTTGGGAATCATTATTTCGGGGGGGGGGGGGGGGGGTTTTTTTTAATTGGC
>JAWWEM010042919.1:0-13259 GCA_035582935.1 Ormyrus thymus
TTACCGAGGATAATAGTAATTTTAACAAATAAAACATTTCTTACGTTCAAAACTTCGCGCGTAACTATAGCACTCTCTCTACTACTGTTTTAAGCGCGCGTTGAATGAGTAGTGGGGGCTCCCCGTAACTGGCCATTTCGCCAAATTTTCCTCTCCTCTCCCCCCGTGGCGTGGCCACTTATCGAGAGTTTACTGTATGTAGAGATCTGTATACGGTGTCTGATAATTAATTCCGAAGCTCAGTACCGATGGATAGAGCTCGACATTCTGAACCAAAAAGTCTCTTGCACCAAGTGCACCAAGTGCATAGTTTTTAATCTGCGTGCATTAGAACACAGGCCAATGAGCGCGACGCCCGGCTAATTAAGCTGCGAGCAACAGAGCCGGTGGGCGGCGTCTCCGTGCAGCTCGAAGCGGGAACGGGGAGACATAGTGGACAGGGGCTTACGCGCCCTTTGTTTTGTATGTCTTCCTATGTGAATCCGTCTGATTACTCTTGGTAAAATTCACATTTAAGCGTAACTTCTCGTGATTGCAAGAAAGCGGGCGCCCTGCCCATTACAGAAGGACCTCAAAAAATTTTAATATTTTTCTGAATTTTAAATTCAGGTAAATTAGTGTTAACCTTTTCGGAGCATATAATGTTACTATAAAAAATACAAGTATTCCTTATACAAGGAATTAAAAAGAAAGTGATAATACATATTATAAAGAAATAAAAATCCGTGCAAACTCATAGGGCATGTAGCATTTAAGGTTTTAAAGTTTTTTTTTGTCTTTTAGATGTTTTTGGCCACGAAGATAATATTTACACAATCTGAAAAAATTCAGGTAAAGGACTCCGCACAAAACAGATGGAAAAGAGAGTATAGTCGAATGCATTGAAAATGGAGTATGTTGTACGTCGTGACATCCTGATAAAAAATTCTCATGGGTCCAATGTCGAAAAATGGCCAGTCTTAGATATATGAAGAGTCAAATTACTACTATTAAATGTCAGGAAAATCATAGTTGAATCATAGTTGAGAGTATTATACGGCGTAAGAAGTAGTTTAACGTTGCTATTCTAATGCTTTAGACATATAAACACACTCTCACTCACTCAAGCCCGTGTATATACCATACCTTCATACCCTCCGTCCCCTACAGTCATACACACACGTATGTACTTACACGCTCACACATACATATATACATACGCATAACGTTATGCACGCTTACATACGTACGCGCATGTACACGAGCACGAAAAACATATATACTTACGCACATGCACATACACACTGTTTATAATATCTATGCTAATCCTACGCATAATCCGAGTGGTGCTTTTTACTATTTTGAGTACAAATTTTCCTGACCTTTGACTCTTCATATCTTGATAACTGACCATTTTTCAAGGTTGCATCCATGAAGACTTTTAATCAGGATACCATGAAATACAGTATAATGTCTTTTCAGCCCATTTGACTGTACCTCCTTTTACATTTGTTAATATCATTGAACACTGTCTAAGAATACAAATCAATATTATTAATAAAAGTCTTCTAGTCTCCTCTAAATTTATAATTATCAAAATGTCGATTTATATTATTTTTTCAGCATGTATTAAAACCATTTTAGACAATAATCTTTTTTGATACTTATTTTCGGAGTCAATAATTTTAGTATATTTTTTCTAAGTTTTCTAAGTGTTGTGCATATACAGCGCAGATGTTTAATTTCTTATTTAATATTTAGGTTAAAAGAAGTCTGGAAAGAAGTTTCTGGGCTTATTGTATTTTATGATATAGACGTTTAAAGTTTTGCGTAACTTATAGTTTCGCCTAACTGATGAATTTTCATCTAGTTAGTCTTAATATATTAATATTTATATTTAGTTTTTAGATTGAGAGTCGAAAGTATTAAATTTATTCGTATAAGTAATTAAAAAACTGCACAAAATTATCAAATTGTAGAGTTAAAATTGCAGAGCAATTTTAAAATTTCAAAATTTATTTACACTACTATATTTAGTACTTTCAACAATTTAGTCCAAAACAACTTTGATTATCAAACGTTTAAGCGCAACTAGATAAAAATCCATAAATCTCTGGGAACTGTTTGCATAAGCCAAAAACTTCAAACTTTACAGGAAGAAACATTTAAAACACACAATAAAGTTTTTAGGAATAACTGATATTTGTCTTTGGAGCACTCCCGCGCCCTTGATAGGCTTACTTCTTATTAATTCAGTTATTCGAATATATCAATTTGACTTTAATTTATAATAAATAATTTTATAATAATATTGTTTGAGGAATATTGAAAAATATATTTATATTTTTTAACGGAGAATATCAGTCACCAACAATATTGTTTTAAAAATATAGAAAATATATAATTAACACAGTAATTAAAATATTTTATTGTTTTTAGGCAAATGTTGCGGCTTCTCAAAAACGAGCAAGAACTCGAATAACTGACGAGCAGCTTAAAATTCTAAGGGCACATTTCGATATAAACAATTCCCCCGGCGAAGATCAAATTATAGATATGGCTGCCCAAAGCGGATTACCACCAAAGGTAATAAAGCATTGGTTCAGAAATACTTTATTTAAAGAAAGACAGCGAAACAAGGATAGTCCCTATAACTTTAATAACCCGCCAAGTACTACGTTAAATCTCGAGGAATATGAAAAAACTGGCGAAGCAAAAGTAATGCCTCTGAATTCAATTCCAAGTGTTAATGTCATTGATATAAATAAAAAAGATGAAAAACAAATACCTTCATTAGCACTCTCTGTGGAAACGTGTTTAGCAACTCACAATGAAATTAAACAAGAATATTTTGATCATAATGTAATTCAAAATTCTCAAGAAGAACATCATTCCCCTGAAAGCTCTGGAGATCAGCATTCAAGACCGCAATCTCCAGCAATATCTTCTATTTGTACAAGTGGATCTCAAGATGTACCGTCAACAGTAGCATCATCTTCGGTTGGTCAAGCAACACCAATGCTTCCTCCAAAAATAGCTCCTCAAAATTTTGTCAATTCTAATCTCCAAGCTACAGGTGCGGTTTCAACAAACACTTCACCAATTTCATTATCAGTTCAGCGTTCTAATAGTCCTTCGAGAGGGTCTGATTTTTCCTTTAATGGTAACAATAATGGAAACAACTCCGGTAATAATAATTCAGGAAAAAGGGCAAATCGAACACGGTTTACAGACTATCAAATAAAAGTACTTCAAGAATTTTTTGAAAATAATGCTTACCCAAAAGATGATGATTTAGAATATTTAAGTAAGTTGTTAGGATTGAGTCCTCGGGTTATTGTTGTCTGGTTTCAAAATGCCAGACAAAAAGCTCGAAAAGTATATGAAAATCAACCTCCTCTTGAACCTGTCACTACTGGTGGTCGAGATAACGATGATGGAACAGGAAGATTTCAAAGAACACCTGGTTTAAATTATCAGTGTAAAAAATGTCTTCTTGTTTTTCAACGATATTACGAACTTATACGACATCAAAAAACTCATTGTTTCAAAGAAGAAGATGCCAAACGTAGTGCTCAAGCTCAAGCAGCTGCAGCACAAGTAGCAGCTGTTCTTAGTTCTGAAGATAGCAATAGTAGCTCAAATACGACAACTAATACAATGCAGTCCACGTCAATAAATATTCAGTCAGTTTCAGAACAATCAAATTCAAACCCTACTTTTCTTCAACATCAAACAACTCAATCCCATATATCAAGTCCACAATTTATTCAATCTGAATCAAAAGAAGAAAATTTCCAATGTGATAAATGTAACCTAGTTTTTAGTAGATTTGAATTATGGCGTGAACATCAACTGGTACATATCATGAACCCAACTCTTTTTCCACCCAGCTATCCACCAGATTCGGCATTTGGTATTTTACAACAACAAGCATTAAATAATTCTAGCTCTTCTACAGACATGACTCATTCATTACTTAATATTATACAAGAAAGAAAACGAAAGTATGATGATTATGAAGATGGTCATAATACCGATAATAAATCAAATTCTGATCATAATGAGCAACCAAAAGACAAACGTTTACGCACAACTATTCTTCCGGAACAACTTGATTATCTCTACCAAAAGTACCAAATTGAGTCTAATCCATCTCGAAAAATGTTAGAAACTATTGCTAGAGAGGTGGGATTGAAAAAACGGGTAGTCCAAGTTTGGTTTCAAAATACACGAGCACGTGAAAGAAAAGGACAGTTCCGTGCACATAGTCAAGTAATTAATAAACGATGTCCATTCTGCCCTGCTCTTTTTAAAGTAAAATCTGCTCTTGAATCTCATTTAAATAGTAAGCATAACGATCAGCTTGTACGAGGTGAGATTAATATTGATAACATTCCTGATGAAGAATTATCATTAGAATCCTCACCGTCGAATCCTAGTACTCCGAGTATGATGCCTCCTTTATTTCCGTCTATTAATAGCGAAGTAGAAGCTTCATTAAAAAAATATTATGAAGAATCAATGAAGCGTTATATTTCAGAATTACAGGCGCATGCCAGTAATGGGAAACAAGATGTTACTAATTCACCTTTCCTTGTTAATAGTACTGAATCTCCACTGGATTTAAGTAAACCTGTTGATTTGAGCAAATCAATAAAAATAACTTTTAACAATTTAAGTAATTTGATGGATGAAAATAATTCGCAGCAAATTCGTAGTGGCAGTGATTGTGGTCCGCTTACAGATATATCAGAAAAGAGTGTTTGTGATGATGACAGTATGAGTGAAACAACAGAATTTTTAGATGATGAAAGTAGCCCTACTAGTCCTGCATCAAGTTCTCAAAGTTCCAAACAAGGGATAAGTAATAGTATTGGCAATAACACTTTTTCATGTACTGGAAATAATACAGCAGTCCAAACTGGGGGAAAACGATATCGAACGCAAATGTCAACAACACAAGTAAAAGTCATGAAATCATTATTTTCTGATTACAAAACTCCAACAATGGCTGAATGTGAGATGCTAGGAAGAGAAATTGGACTTCCCAAAAGAGTTGTTCAGGTAAGAATTTGTTTTAAATTTATAATGCCTGTTTTTATACATTTTATAGAAGTAATATCTAAAAACAATTTTTTTGAAACGGAAGTTCTTTAGGCGTTGATGATTATTGATGCCTTAAATGAAGAGTTAACCATGAAATGAACGAGTGAGCAGGATGTTTCTTATTATCTTATTTATAAAAAAATATAAATCATAAAACGCTTTTCATACGTTGTTGAAAATTTAAGAACCAGTCTAGTTATTCATATATTTTACCGATTTTAATGAAACTTTGCTATTTATAATTTTTAGTTCTAAATGTTCGAGTCAATCATATCCTTAGATAAAAAAACTGGCCTGGAATTCAGGAGATTGTCGGATCGAATTCGGACCGGTCCGGACCGGCCTTTTTACCATACTAGTAAATCCATGCGCGCTGCGCGCGCATTTGTTATTCTGTTTATATTACATGTTTTAAACACAACATCTATTTTCTTTTTGTTTTTACATTTCACATTTACCTTTGCCATATACCAATATAAATTTAAAGTTAGAAACTATAAACTTATTTAGTAGAATATTGTTTTTCCATAAACTATTAAATAGAAAATAAAATCTGAATGCAATATTGATAAACAATTATTAAAAAAATCTCTTTTAGTTTCTACCTTAATTCTCGGATTCTTCTTTTATGTTAAGATTAAAAATGTGCTTGTTTTAAATCTTATCAACAACCAGATTGCAGCCACTCCTTTCTGTCATGACTTCCTTATAAGAGAACTTACTGGATAAAAATCTTTAGCTAAAGATTGCAGTAGATTGTTGTCTGAAATGTAATGTGTTCGCAATAGAAAACATTCATTTGCTGGGTCAAAGTGGACTGTTTCGAATACTTATTAAACAAACTTTACTATTTGATACGTAACGATAAAAAGGTAAAAAAACCAATAAAAGGTATTTTATAGGTTTATTGTAATATTAAATACAGTAATTAGAACTCTAAGGATTGAATCTCTTATAACTCTAAAAAGGTATTTTTAAACTTTTTGCTCTTCAAAAATTCTATTGATAAGAATCATCAATCTTCAATCAAAATAATTTTATTTTAAAGAAAATATAATTCTAAAGTACAGAATTAATAATTTATTTATGTATATTTTTTCGGACATAAGTGTATTATAAAGAGTTTAAACGAATAAATCGTATTATTTTAAAAAGTTTAGAAATTGTTAGGTTGAAAATTTAGGTTGAAAGGTAAAAGAAAGGTAGCTCATTCTCTTGAAATCTTTTTTCTAAAATAATCCGAAACATGTGTAATTAGGAACTAGGGTTCATAATTTTATTTTTTTTAGAATATAGTTATTAATATTAATAATGTAATTCATAGTTTTTAAATTTTTTGAGAGCTAAAAGTTAAACAGAATTCTGTAGACCCATCTGGTCCAGAGATATTAAACTTTTAAAATTTTTGCTTTGGCGTAAACTCCAGAATGAACCGATAGATGAATTTTCATCTAACAGGGCTTAAAATCTTTGTTTTTCTGAGTTTTTCTTAATTTAAAAATACTAAACCAAAAAAATTTAATAAAAAAATACATCAGCCCTAAATGGCATAAAAATCAAAGATTCATCTATCGGTTCATTTTGGAGTTTACGCCAAACTTCAAAAAGTTATAGTTTTCAAGAAACAATAATAATAGAACTTGTTGTTTTCTTCTCAAAATGTTCACTCGCATCAACACAATTGTTTAACTATAATTACCACTAGTTTTTTTGAAAGTCAACAAAGATGATAAGTTCTTCTTATCGTACTTCAATGTCATGAAGATAAACTAATATGACTCTTCTCTATTACTCTTCTCTAATAACATAACATAAACAATCAAAATATGTAATAAAAAAAATTTCCATTTTTAGAAATTTTTTCGATATCATACTCCCTTAATAGGGAAAATACATGGGTAGAACTTATTTTACCCTATCATATGTGAGAAGTTACCTAGAAAAAGAAAGTACACACCAATGCGCATATAACCAAATTAAAGCTAATTTAATTCCGAATCAATTAGCACTTTAGATCCCCAAAGTCGTCAATCATTTTGAAAGTTATTAACCAAAACGTAAAAAGAACATTTATATTACGAATAATAATTCGTGCCGACGCGCGATTTTATTTCACAAGATTATTTCCTACATTTTTTCTATAAAATATTAAGATCTGAAATTTAAAACACATTTATAAGATGTAAAGAAACAATTTTCTCTAAAAAGAAATTCGAATTCCGAAAATTCATAACAGACTTTTTTCTTTTGAAGTTTTTTTGTTAGTTTATAATTTTTTCAGATAAACAAAACCAATTTTTTTACTTTTAACATTAAAGCTAGGAATCTAGAAGACTTGAAGAATGTCCCAGAATTTTTTGAAAATATTTTACCAAATGTTGGTGCTCTGTAGTTGCGTGCCCCTACCCTCCCTCCACAAACTTGATGCCGTCGACGCAAGAGCCCTCATACGTGCTCTAAATGTTTTGTACGTTTCTCAGCCTTATCGCAGTTTTTTACAGTGGGGGCATTGTTATATGAGATGTGCGCACTCCTTTAAAAAATTTTAAAAGTTACGGCTTAAAATGTAATTTTCTAAAAATGGATTTTGTCAGTTTATCGCTTCTTAGTCCTGATATTTTGCCTCATGCGTGCGTAGAGGTTAGCCATGTTTTTTTATTGTGCAAGTAGTGAAATTAGAATGTTCAGTAGATAGTCTAATTAAGGTGTGGAAGGTTTGAAAAGAATGATCCCGTTGGACTTTTAATTAGGAATTTTTTATTTATTTCCTCATTCTAACGAATTTTCGTCACTGGTCAGTGGCGTTTTTCAAGGTGTTAAGAACACAATAAATTATTATTTACAGATTGTACAAATATTCCAGTTTTTTCTTTACAATTAATATTGCTGACCTTTTTAAAAACTTTAATTTGTGTGAAGAATGCTTTACATGTCAATTCTTTAGCGGCGAGCCTTGTCCATGAGTTCTAGCTATAATTTTGTTTATTCTTTGAAGTGAAGTGTACAATTATTTAGTGCCTTCAAAGAAAACACTCCTGGGCACAGTGCTACTATTTCAAAGCAGGTAAATGTTAAAATTCTTTTATTTTTCAAGCACTCAAGCGAAAATGGAACTTTTACTTTTCTGTTTCAAGTCCTCTTTAGCTATGATTAGGCTGTACTTTTGAAGTATTTTGTGATGTAGTGTTGTGTTTTAATAGTAAGTACTGGCTACAGATGTGCACTTTTCTGCAGCGTGCCCGCATTGCTTCATGTTACAGTAGTTAACTGCTTTGAACATCATGGACCTGGACATTATAGGCTTTTTTTGTAGAGTAGGGAGAAAATCTTTGATAGACCATCAGGGGGCAGGTACGCAGTGTGTGGGACTCTCCGGTACGGACGATGTCAGCCTACCTACTAAAACCTGATCTCGTTGATGGAGGCCCGTCGACTGCCCCCGGCAGTTAAAACTGCTGATCGGAGTCGGCGGAAGTCCAGCGGAGAGACCTCTCCCTGGTTCTAAACCCCGACCCGGAAACCGCTGTTAGGGAAGGGGACCACGGTATTTGCCATCGGGGTACTCTGCTTATTTAAATTAAAAAATAAAATGCTATACTTACTTTAGGGGAGGTCCGTCTTTTTCCGCCTCAGAATGTCCTCGGCGAATTTGGCGACCCCCTTCTAGTTCTCTTGACTGGCGATTATGACCGGGAAGATGCCTTCCAGGGCTTCCTTTCCGACATCGTCCTCCAGTCCGCTCCTCTCCTCTTGCCGCCGCTCACATACGAAAACGTATGGTGGGCATCATCTTTGGCGGGCCCATAGTATATACAACTGGAGTCCGCCACCTTGCCTATCCTGTGCAGGAAGCGCGGAAGTTCCTGTGGCCAGTCAGCAACTGGGTGACGTAGTAATTTACCTCTCTGTGTCGTTTCCTGCTCCCACCGGTCTTACTAGCAGGCCAAGGATTGTTCCCTGGCCCGCCCTTTGGCTTCAGCTTGTCTTAGAGTCCCCTTTATCTGATGGATGAACTTCCGCAACACGAGGTGCATATCTCCGTTTTACCGCCGCCATGCGCTCACGGACTCAGCGGTGCATGGTAGCCGCCGTCTGATGCAGGGGGTGTAGTTCGCCAACGTTGACCATGTCCCTGAACGGATGGCCAGCGGCTACACCCTGGGTATGCGCTTCTGCGTGAGGAAGACGACTTCAGGTTTGGCCTCCGCTAGTTCCAGCCCAGCCATGACCACCCATCCAATGGCGAATTCGACGCGTAACCTGATCGAGTCACGTCTGTGCTAGCGCCATATTGCGGGCAATAATGGCAGCCGCCACATCATCTGCATACCCAATCAGAAAGCAACCTCTCGGCAGACCAAGGCGAAGGATTCCGTCATAGGAAATGTTCCATAGGTTGGGCCCTAGGATGGAGCCTTGGGCTGCACTAGATGTTAACTCTTTCTGTTTGGAGCCCTCCACCGTGCCTTATAGAATAAAGCGGTTCTTCGGGTAGTCTTCGATGATTCGGAGTTGGTAACGAGGTTCCTTGAAGTCAGTTTGACCCCATTAGGTCACGATTGAGGTTTCTTCAAGGTCAAATCAAGAAAATTCCCAGAAGCACCGGCGAAAATCCTTCCTATACGTTTCTGAGGTCGCTGAATCCAAATCTAAGGCCAGTTTGACCCTGTCAGGTCTCTATGAAGGTCACTTCAAGGTCAAAACGAAAAAAATTCGCAGAAGCACAGGTGAAAATCCTTACTATATGTTTTCGAGGTTGCTGAATCCTAATCTGACATTCGTTTGATCCAATGAAAACCCTAAAAGCAGAGAGGAATATTCTTACAACATATTTTCGGCGTTGCTGATTCCAAATCCAGTGGCGACCTATTCGGCGTTGACTCCTCGGGGTCAAACGGACTCTGGGTATGTCAAGGGATCAGACAAACAAATCTGATAAACAAATCAGAGAAAATTTTTAAAAGCAGAGGAGAATACCATTACTATATATTCGAAATTCTCATTGAAAGAAAATATTATAAGCAAAGAACTATATTATTCTTTTAATACGTGTTGTTAAAGTTGCTGAATCCGTATGAAAATCAGTTTGACTCTAATTTAAAGATATGCTTAGGTTAATTCTTTTATAGGCAGAGGGTTAGCAACCTGGATAATATAACATTGAAAAGCTAAATTTGAAATTCCTTTAGTAACTAGTGATAGTAGACTAGTAACAAACATTTATGTACGTAGTAATTTTTTGGGCTAAATTACCTTTATAACTAATCTTAAAGCCTTGATCGTGACCTGATGGAGTCAAACTGATCTCGGATTTGGATTCAGTGACCTCGAAAACGTTTAATGAGGATTTTCATCTGTTCTTTTGCGAATTTTTCTCGATTTGATTTTAAAGGGAAGTTGATAGTGACCTGATGGGGTCAAACTGATCTCGGATTTGGAGTTAACGACCTCGAAAATGTATAGTAACGATTTACACCTGTACTTCTGGGAATATTTTTGGATTTGACCTTGAAGTGCCCTTAATAGTGACCTGATGGGGTAAAATTGAGATAGATCCGTTTTTAGATTTGGGGTCCTGTATAATGAAAAAATAATGGGGGATGAAAGGTTGTTAATCAATTAATGTTACAATACAACCGGATGGGGGTGCGGCCCTGAATTAAAAGTAGTGTCATTTTGAAGCCAGTAACATAATCTTTCGTTTGAGCCCTTATACGTATAAAACTAATGGTGCAAAACGCGGCTTAAAAATCAAAAAACTATAGGAAGGAAGGATTGTTAATCGATTAATTCCATAATACAACAAGGTGGGGGCATGGTCCTGAATTCAACATAATACCATTTTAAAGCCTACATCAAAATCGTTTGTTTGAGCCCGTATACGTATAAAAATAATTGTGTCAACGTGATTTGCACAATTATCCACTATCTTTTCCAGAAGTTCGAGGCACTTAAACAATGACTTTCGCTGGCTTCCCAGCCTCGCCACTACCACATTGTATGCTCTGCCCCATGACTTCGTTCAAAAGCTCTTCCCAATATTTCTCCTTGTTGCGTTTAATGGCCTTACTCAGCGAGGGTGCGCCTCTTTCTATTTCTTCTCCAGTTCCGTGTGGTTGGCTTTTTTCCGTTCAGGCTGAGACAGTTGCCTTGCCCGCATGTCCTCTTTGCGTAAAGAGGCAATTTCACGGTTCCACCAATGCACTGGTGGAAGCTTGCTGGCTACACGGTTCGTGGCGTCGTGGCATCACAAGCCTTCTTCACTCTTGTGATGATGTTATTTGCCATTTCCGTAGCATTGTTACCATTAATCAGACGATTATTCAAGGCTTTCTGGAACGAGAAATTACTCGATGGTCGCTGGCGATGTAGATATCCATGACTTCCTACGAGTAGCAACTTTTGAGAACGGTGCTACTCGCGAAGGTGAGGTCCACGATGGATGTTGCCTTGCTTCTTGCAAACGTGGGTTCGTTCCCGATGTTCATTAAGACCAAGTCTAATGTAGTCTCTCCAGATTGTACGCAGAGGTTAGATCGGTTGATTCGATTCTTACCTTTCCTTGCAAGATGTCCAAATGTCCAGCATTTCACGGGCCTCCTTACTCCTCTTATTTGACAAATGATTGAGCCTATCCTGATCTTGCTGTTTTGCCCATCGATTTCCTTAGTCGCGTCTGACGCCAATCTTATAGTTGACTGCGTTTTTCAACGCCTCGAGAACGTTCTCCTTGGTTGCGGCTTCATCGAGGTCTTTTATCTCGAGTTCTTCTTCTGGTGCTTTGTTGATCACCGTAGCCTCGCCTTCAAGGGGTTTTTGATAGCCTTTTGCGAGGAAGGGGCCTCTTCGCTGTTATCTCTTGTAAGGACGATCAACAAATCTCCTGCGGCCGATCTTGTCTACGCACTGGCGAGGTATACTAGCAGTCGTATTCTGTTTCATCCGTTTCAGGATATCCGAATACTTCTCTTTATCTTTCGGGCGAATTATCAGTGCATTTGCTTTTGGCCCTGAATTCCTCTATTTTGGCCCTGAAAGCCTTTTCCGTTTCTTCCTGATGCTGTTGCTGGAATTGTAACTTCTAAAATTTTTTAAATTTGTGCCTGAAAATTTTTATTCTAAGTTTTGGATAAAGTATAAAATCAAAAAATCAAATAAAAAAAATTGATTTTTTGAAATATTTTCGGTATAGAACCACCTTAAGAAAAACTAAAAAAATCCCAAAATTTTAATAAAAAATTGTCAAATTTGGTCAGTTTTTCTTAATTTAAAAATACTATATCGAAAAAATTGCACTAGCAAATAGCATTGGCCCTAAATGACATAAAAAACAAAGATTTTAACCCCTGTTTTATGAAAATCCATCAATTGGTTCAAACAGGATTTGACGCCAAAGAAAAAAATTTGAGATTGCAATATGTCTGACTCAAATGGGCCTACAGACCTCTGTCTAGGCTCATTTGATTAAGAATGAGCTATATTTTTATTATATTAATAGTATAATCTATTACTGATTAAAATTTCTTTTTTACAGGTGATTAAAGTGACTAAAAAAATGGTTATATAACCCCCTTAATTAAGATTTGCAATTTTTCATAATTTGCAAAACTTTTAATGTTTAAATATAAAATGAAGTTATTATTACTTTTCCTTCCTTTCTTAAGAGTATCAAGATCATCATAATATTTTTCTTGTTGTATTAAATTATTTTGCATTTTTTCTGTTAATTTAATATGTTGTTCCATTATAGTCTTGTTACTTCTTTAACTGTAGTATGGTTTGATGAAGAGGCATAGAACTATCGATTTATTCCTTGTTGGAGAGTAGATTTGTTCGGTATATTCGGTGTAATCTTTTGTTTATTAGATTGATTGTTAATAGATTATGTTTTTGTATTTCTATTTTCGTCTGCACTATTTTCGTCTGCTGACAGTAATGATGATACTGGTATTTTATTCCATGTAGGTAATAAAGGTGCTATCGGGTAATCAGTAGTGTTAATGTACCGTTTTATTTTGTTTTTGAATATGACATATGTTTGCATATCTGTTGCTAGATGATCTGTAGATAAGTTTATGTTGTACTTCATATTGTCCCTATTGAAAAATTCTTATAGAATAGTTTTATGGGGTTTAATATGTGTATTTGCACCCGAATTAATAGGATTCTAT
>JAWWEM010042930.1:0-13258 GCA_035582935.1 Ormyrus thymus
TAAAATTTACCTTAAATGTAAGTAAAAGTTGCTTAAAAAGTTAAGCAAACATGTTAAGTAAACTTTACTCAGCTTTACAAGTAAATTTTACCGAATCCTAGGCGCCACTTTTCTTTCTGTCTCTCTCGGTGGCTTGCTTAATAAATCAAGTAAATTTTACTCAAGTCAGAATCAGTATCTTTTACTTATAACTTTTAAGTAAATTTTACTAGCGATTTTCTCCGCGTACCTAATAACGTCTCCATTATTGTCGCTTACAGCGCATCAATAAAAAAAACTGCCAGGGCAAGTGCAGCTCATTCCGCGCTCGTTTCGCCGGGCTGATAAATTCGAAATTCCAAAAAAACAAAACAAGAAAGAAGAAGAAAGAAAAGAAATTCACGGGCATAAAAGTGCGATAAGCCGAGGAGAAAAGTCGGCGGGCTTCGGGAGCTCGCGCCTCGTCGCATCAAAAAGTTATTATCGAGTTTCCGCATGCTCGATAAAGCCGCGCCGAGGCGAATGGCGCGTGGCAAGTTTACTCCGGAGTGACTTATAAATAAGGATGCGGAGAGCCGCGGGGGAGAGGAGGAGGCGAGCGGAGGAAACTTTTTTCGAAAACGGCGCGATCCCCCCGATCGATGCTCCAATTCGCTTTTAGCGACGTTTACGGGGACGTTTCGCGAGCTTATCCGTCCGTCGACGAATTTATTTGATCTGTTCAAGATAACTGTATCGGTATTACATCTTCTCGGGAATCTGTCATTTTTTAACAGTCGATCAAAAAGTACCGCGACACCGACAAAAAACTGCGACTGCGAAAGGCTTTTATAAATTCTTAACGCCGCAATCGAGACGAGCCCGCGATGAATTTTTCATCCCCGAGCGGCGGAATCGCATCGATCAGAATCGCCGCGGCGCGCTGTATATCTCCAGGTGGAAATCGGCGCGTAATTCCCCGAGTTCCCGGACGTAATCCGTTTACGGCGATTACAGGTAAATCCTCCCTTCCACCCCCGACTGCCGACTGTGTTTGCCCGGCGTTATATTTGACAAGATATTAAAACGAGGCGAACGTCCCGGCGGCGACGTAACCCCGGTGGCGCACTCTTTGATGTCTGCCGAGACTTAATTGCCTCCATTAGTAATGCGTTTGTAGAGGGGTGAAGGGGGGAGGAAGGGCTCTCCCGGCGTAAGGCGAACGCGAGACGAAATTTCATGCTTTGCCATTCACCGGGCGAGGCTCTCTCTCTCTCTCTCTCCTTGGCTTCCTATTGCTCGGGAGCCTCATTTAATTACAGGGCCCGGGAGCGAGGCGCATTCCCGAATATCCGCGGAGTCGTCGCTCTTTCCTTTAACGCGGGGTTAGACGAGCGGATAAATTTATAGGCGCGCGCGGGACCGAGACGTCGGACGAATGAAAGGGACGGGAGAGCCGCGCCGGCGGGGGATAAATTGTACACGGCGGGTAACGGCGGGAGATTCTTGGCTTATTAACCTCGCGGATGGCTGAGGCTTCGCTTTCGACTTCCGCTTTTCGAACGGCGAGGAATTGGGATTGGCGAGTCGGGGCGAGATGAAAGCCTGAGATTCGTCCGTGGACGTTTATTCGTTCGTCGTCGCTTGGCGGCGAAATGAAGATGGATACGGGACAAAAAATTGTTCTCTGTGCTATTTTCAGAGCTAACGCGTTTGCCGTTTAAATTTGAATCAGCTTGATTTTAACTGAATTGTAAAGTTTTAATTTAAAATTCAATCATTTTTTTAGCACAAAAACTTCCCCTTGGCAAGCAAAGGAATAACAAATATTAAATTATTCTTTAGTAAAATGTAAAAGGTTAATTTTCATATTTGAAGAGAAACAAAATTATCCTATTGTGTAATAGTTATTGTATAAAACACTCAAAATGCACTCGACTATCTTAATATTAATGCAACATTTCGAGATTCAGCTGTTTATCGGAAACAATGTGATTATGCCGTGTCGATGCATTAATCAATGTTATAGTGCAGCAAACAAAGGCTTCAATGTCCTTTATGTAATCCATTATATATCTTCATAATCTTATCACAGCTTAATCAACTGTGTGCTATTGTTACCTAATAATTTATGCCTTATTAGCTGACGAAGCTGAAGTTTAAAATTGTATTTTTCATTGACAAACCGTCAAAGATCATATGACGAGGAACATTTTTAGATAAGTATTAACGTCTCTAAATGTTTTAAATTAAATCCAATGTTCTAAATTAAATGGATTTTCAAATAAATAATGCGGTGTAATATAATTGTCCTATGCAGATGCTGCTAAATTGCTCCTCTACGTAATACATCAAAGTCTGTTAAATTATCTTGATAGGCTCCACATTAAACATTTGCTGTTTATTCCGTCCTAATTAGCCCTTTGGCTTGGCTTACAAAATAGAATTTCATTGCGCTTGTCTACACTCAATACAGCTACCATTTTCAAAGCTGGCTTTCAATTGTCAATAGTTTTATTAATCAAATACCAAATAACAATATTTTCCATTCTCTGCGAGGCATTTACATCTACTTAAATCGAACGATGATAAATACTTCTCTTCGAGCGCAAAAGCTCTTTTCCCGGACTATTTCCGCGCGCTAATATATCATCTCCATAATTTTCGATCTCGCCTGTTTACCGCTCCTTGCTTGTACAGCAAAACAAACACGCGGAAAAATTGCTATTTCGTTCGAGCTTTACTCTTGCGTTTGATTCGCAAAGTTAACATCTCGCGGAGACGCCGTTTAAAGCGGGAAGGTAGCGAAATTTTCTCTCTGTCGAACGCGCATATTTAACTTTTCGAAAGTCACTCCGCTCCGCTCGATGTATGCATCAATATGTATTCAGAGAAATTATCATTAAACCTACATTTAAAGTCCGCTCCACCGCTAATGAAATAAAACGGCCAAGGTTATCATTGCCAGCTACAAACAGACGAGAGCCCCCGGAAATCCAAACGGGACAGCAATCATTTTATGAGAAGCCGAAGGAAAAGAAGCTGCGCCCACACGCAGCTCCTCGCGGCGCGGGCCGATTCCCCGGAGCGAAGTAAAGAGGGAAATAAGCGGCTGCCCCGATGTACCGTAAGCCGCTTGAAAAACGCACGCTCCCGGCGGCAAAAGAGCGAGAGGAATCCCATTGTCTCGCGCCGGTGCGGCCGCGGGACTGCGCCCAGGCCCGAGAGCGGAAACGGACACGGGAGCCCCGACGTCCCCCTGCGGAGCGGCTATACTCTCTCCCTCCGCGTAGCCCATTCAGCGCGGCCGACCGCTCCTCGTTGACTCTCGGAGGCAGATGAGAATGGTGATTAAACAGTGGAGTCGGCGTGGAGCACTTGCTTTTTTTGGGAGAGAGAACGCCGCCGAGTTTTGGAAAGTGTGCGGAGTAAATTGCGGGAGCTGTCGGCTGTGTTTTACGTACTCGTTGTGTTTTAATAGAAAGTGAATAATTTGTGCTCCTTTACTATCGACGAGCTTCGAAAGAAAGCGGCGCTTCCGGCGATACGATTTTTATCCGCGACTCGAGACCTCGCGCGTTTTCTTATCCGCAATTTAGCAGAAGCATCTTCGGATCAGCAGCCCGCACTCCGACGCCCAAGGCACCCGAACAAAAGCGCCAATATCCCCCCTCCTCGATCCGGTCGCGTCCTGAATTCCCCCTGAATCGCGATAAGCAGGGGCGGCCGATATCTCACCGACGCCGCGGCGGAATCAATCCGAAGGAATTGAATCGCGCGAACGATTTCCCGCGGGAGGCTCGCCGGCGGCGCCGCGAGGAATCGCGGCCGATGCGCCGACCGGCATATTTGCACGCGACTTTCGGCCGGGAGCTGCTCGCCCGAGCGGAAAGATAAATTAACCCGGGGCCTCGCCGCGCGCGGCCGAGCGAATTCATCCGAGATTCTTTCCCGGGGTGGCGATGGGCTTGCGGGCGCCCGGAAGGATGTGCCGACGGTTCCCTCTCTGCCCGCGCGGAATGCAGGCTTGTTAACGCGATTAGCATTGCGATGAGCTGATAGCGCCGTGACCTAAATCTCGGGGTATATCGTGGCGTTCGGTGGTGGTTTTTGGCCCGATTTTTTCTCGGTGGTTTATAACGAGCGAATCTGAAGCTTCTATTAACGGAATAGGAATCAAACTGAAATGATAGTTTGCAAAAAGAGAAAACTGCTTTTGTACTAAGTGGATATTTTATTATGGTTTAATTTAAAAATTATCTATCTGCACTTCTTTTTAGCGCATTACTGTTTTATAATACGCAGTCCGAACTTTAACCTAGGAAAAGCGCAAAAACCCATTTGCATCCTAAAAGCTCCGCAAAACTGCAATTCGGTCAAAAAAAAAAGCAAAAAAGAAAGTAAATTCCACGCCGATAAAAACTATCCCGAATGAGTTCGACTGCGATCCGCCCAGATCGTTCCCTCTCTCTAGTTCCTCGCTTAAAAAGAGCGCGGCAGCAAGAGTCCTCCTGGACTCTTTGCATCCCCCCAACGATCCGCTCCGTTCGCGGGAGCTTCCCGAAATTCGCGTTTAATAGCCAGGAACTTTTCAGCGCCTCATGCAAAATTCATTCGCCACACGCACATTTGCGTACCGAGCGGCGCGGCCCTGCCTTATTAATGATCTCCCTCGCGGAGCGCGGCAGCGGTCGTTAGTCTCCGCGGCTCGTAAATGCCATTTTCCTCGCGCGCCGCGACGCGGCCTCTCTCTGAAAAATGCGCGCCGCCGCGGAGCAAAAAAAATGTGAAAGGGAGGCGCGCGGGATTGAAAAATTAAAGGCCGCTCCGCCGATTTTTCTAGGATGCTTAATCCACTCGCTGCGTCCGGGTTATTGGCGGGGGAAGGTTGAGCTTTGAGGAAACGGCGAGTTCGCTGGCTGGGAAGCAACAAAATTTAATTGTACGGCAGTTGAATAAAGTAATCGGTTGGGAGCAAACTTTTCGATGGAGGTGGGCTTGAGCGTGGATGAAGCATTTCCATGATAACGGCCGAAAAATAGCAGTACTATTGCTAGTGAACTAATGAATATGTATAAGCTGTGCTACAGACTTAATTAATATGCAAATGTAGACTCTTAGAAATCGGCATTTTCGCTTTTACAGAATGAAACTTTTTCTTTGCCCAGGGACGAGAATTTGTTCTAATTATTTTTAAATAAACCTCAACTTGGGCGAATTTCAAACATTTACTTTCCTTTAGCAAAAACGAACTTGATTATTTTAAGAAGCTAATTGAAAATAGTAATATGAAGATCAAATCAGACTTAACATCAACGTTATTAAACTTAAACGATTCCTTCCACAAAGCTCCGAACTGCCGCCAATACGTCCATCTCCGAGCAGTAAGCCGAGCACGCCGCCCGAAAACTTTCGACGAGACTTCGCCACTGAAACTTCTTCGCGGCAGGGCTCACGCACACCTTCCGCATCGCACTCGCGGCTGCGCCCGGAACGTAAGTACCGTAATGTGCGTGAACATTCTAATCAGCGTGAGAACGCCTGGGACCGGGCAGAATTTCCCCAGACGGCGTCGCGGGTAGTTTCGCGCAGCCCTTTTGCATTATTAAGTTTTTAGCCCGACTGCGTAATTTAACGCGGCCGCGAATTTAAGATGCAAATCCCGGGCGTTGTTTGATGAAGCAGCGAGTGTTTGTGATTTTTCTTAATGAGCGATTTGCATATTCATTTTGCGGTCGCTGTGTTTTTCGCCGGGAATCGGAAGGATCGACGGGTTCCGATTGAAATTTTCGGCTGGCTCGATTAGTTTTGGACAAAGATGTTTCATTATTAATAGTCTAGATTCGCAAAAATAGTCGCGGGGTTTGAGTATTTTCATACAGCTGACCTGCGAACCAGTATAATTATTCAAATAACGTTGATATTTCGGTAATGATGCAGTGCAGAGGTCTGTAAATTACCAAATATTTTCCCACTGATACAGAAAAACGCGCGAATTTTGCACAATTTTCCGCCGCTGCAGATTTTCGTTCATTAGCAATTAATGAATCAATAAATTTACCAAAACGCCGACGGCAGAGTATACACAGACAAAATTTTCTATTTAAAATTACCGTGAAAATGACGATAATCTCGGGGCGAGGTTGTCATATTTGAATTTTCAAATGGTACCTGACATCAAATTTTATTAGTTTTACATCGAAATTTTATCATGCTACCGTGGTAAAATTTTATTCTGATACAAATTCGTATGATTTTTAAATAAAAAATGGATAAATATTAGTATGATTTTTATCGCTGCTGTGTATAAATTTTTACCATGAAAAAAGTTAAAATGATAGTCGACCTATTCTACCTAACCTTAATTCAATTTTCAGTATAACAAAAAATATTGACATATAGTTTATTAATAAATGGAAAATTATTAAATATAATTTATTTATTATATTTTATTATCACTAATTTGAAAATTTACTGTATTTAATTCGATTTTAAATAATTTAAATAATAGAAGGGATTTTGAGAAGGGAGTTTTGCCCCCCGACTATCATGGTTTTCATGGCAATTTTGAATAGAAAACTTTGTCTGCGTATTATTTAAAAGTCAACACGTCGAAGCGGCCTGTAATCCGCCTCAGCGGGAGGATACACAAAGCAGCTCATACCTCGGGGCAGCTTGTTTACAAATCAAACGGATTACCGTTGCGCAGCAGAGGACAATATTCCGCCGAAGAGCGAGACGAGCGTCTTGCGTCCGCCGCTAATTAGACACGAGTCGTCGCGGACGCCAGACCCGCGCGGTTATACGCTCGCCGCTGTCCGGCGAACCGCCAAAAGCGTCTCTGCCAGGCTCCGGCCGGTTAATTAACTGGTCGCCGAGAGGAGACCGAGACCGAGAGAGAGAGAGAGAGAGAAACTCGGGATGTGTATATCGAAACTATTAAGGGAGAAGCGATCGGAGGCCGCTCTCTGCAAATGCTATTTCGGGATCGTTAAATTCCCGCGCGCTCCGATCGCGATTCGAAAATCACTCGATAGTTAAAGGCGGCCGATGGGACGTGTTCTATTTGTGGGTTAATTAAATTTATCTCAAACAATATTGAGGGCTCGTTTCCTAAGCGCGGGAAATCACGATTGCACGGCGTACTTCGGATTCACAAAGCGCCCCCTTTCCCCTCTTGTACAGATCGGCTGCGACGGGAGGTCTTCCCCGTTAACAGCGATTCTTTCCCCCCCTCGGGCCGCTGCGCGGTGATTTGTAAATTTACGTGGAATACGCGCAGCCTCGGGGCGTCGGGATCTGCGCGTCCGTCGCTTTGAATTAAACTCGATTCGCAACGGACACGCCGAGGGTATATTGGCGCGGATTGCTTCGACTCGTTTGAAGTGCTCGCGGAGTCGCTGCAAATATGCGGAACGAAAGGTTGTTAAAGTTACCCTTTTTGCGAAACGTTTATTTGGTGATTGTCCGCGTAGGAGAGAAGAATTGTTTGGTCCGTAATTACGAGGCTTTGAAACAAAAAGAAAAGATCTTCCGCTTTCAAATACTTTTGAAAATCCGATCCAATTACAATTCGCTATATTCCACTAGAACGATCTCGTAAAGTAGCTCTGGTCGCAGTCGCCGTGAATTGCCGACCATTAATTCGGGACCGTTCCGTCTTCCGCGGTCTAAATCATACTCGAAGCTCCTCTTTCTTCCCTTCCTCCCGGCGTGGAAATCGCGCGCAGTCGCTTAACCGCATCAACGTCCGATGGACAATTCGTCAAGACCAGAAATATTAACGAGGCGTCTCGCGATTTTCCGACCGACTGCGAAGGCGCAATTTCGCGCGCAGTTCGTTAAAAGCCACGCGACGGGCGGAAGCGCTTCCTCGTAATTAGGAATCGCTTTCTCTCTCGCAATTAGGAAAAATTTCGGATCCTCGCTATTATTGCTCGCTCTAAAAGCAGAGCCGCCGCCGCACACACACGTATCGGCCGCCTCGTTAAAGGCCCGTCGACGCGGCAGAGAATAATGGCCTCCTCGGGAGTGTGTGTTTGCGCGCGTCGGAAGGAGGAATCGACGCATAATAGCCCTGCACTCCGTCGCCCCGGAGCCGCTTCGGCGAGCGCAAAGTCAAAGTGCCGATACGCTGCGACTAAGAGCGTCTTAATAGCGTTAGCTTATTGAATGCCGGATGGCTCTGTCGATCAAAGCGGACGGGTTTTTGCCAGGTTTTTGCCTCTGCTGGATGGCTGATGCGAAAGGGCTTCCGGTTCATCGCGCTCAGAGTGCTCGAGTTCTTCGCTGTAATGAGGAGTCATTAAAGGCCGGTCCTTGGAGATCTGGAGTGAAATTGGGATCTTTTTGTACTTTATTTTTACCCCGGCCTGGAGAAGAATTTTTATTTTAGTTTTCGCCGCTTTTTGAAATATTATCGCACGACGATGTCTTTGAGAGTGTAATTTTGTTCGGCCAATTGAATTTTCGATTATTAAATAACTTTGGTGAGCGTTGAGTAATAAATTATTTGTAAAAGTCACAATATATTTCCAAGATTAGATCTCTTAGCTGTTCTCCGACAATGGAAAAGAACAAAAGGACGTAACTCACAATTATTTTATTGCAAAGGTACCTATTCAAGCGATTAATATTGAATATTACCGGCGAAATTAGAACCATAAAAGAACAATAAGTAACTAAATTATATAAAAGGGATTTCCTCTGATTTTCACCCAGTACGTCTAAAGAATTTTTCTTCAAGATATCTTTCGGTTTACTTGTTGCCGTCTTAAAAGGGCAAAAAAAAAAAGGAAAAAAAATCCGAGCTCAGGGCGGTTGAGTAATTTCCTTTTGTACGAGCCCAGAGTAGCGTAAAGTAAAAAGATCATTACTGTCTGCTCGAAGCTACATTCTTCCTTGGAAAATTGCTTGCGCTTTTGTACCTTTCTCGCCGCGCCTGCAGTATTGTTACTTAATGCGCGGGGCTTAAAAATGATTAACAAAGCTACTTTTGATCAGTTAACTTTGTTAATTACGAAATTGTAATTAAAATCTATTTTTAATTAATTTTCAGACAATTCCATCGAACTTTGTATAATGTTGCTTTTATTCTGGTTTGAAATTCCACTCTAATTAATTTGTAATCAATCATTGGCGCAAGTTTTTGTTTTATCAATTAGAGCAGAACCTTGACAGTTTCATTAACAATCGAGCAACATTTATTTGACTTTTGAATATTTTGTTATTATCTTTAAAGCTTCGAAAACAGAAAAAAAGAACTGAAAGGACAAAGAATATTTTCACCAAAACAAAGTTATTAGTTCATTCCAAAAACAACAAGAACAACTTCGAAAACTTTCACTGCAAAAAGTTACTTCGCGCTATTCTAAAACCCTCGCCCGATTACTAAATCGCTCAATCCACCAGAAGCGATTTTCCGCCAACCCCAACACTCCCCCATTAAATTTAAAAAACTGAATCAACGCCCCGAATCTCCCGTCCAAAACTCGGCAGCGAAAATAAATGCACGAAACTCAGCGCGCCGCCAATAAACCGAATCGACAGGCGTCGGGGCGCGTTCGAAGACGCCACGGCGCTCAACCAGCAGCAGCAGCGACACGGGCCGCGGACAAAAGCGAGAAATACGGCGCGCGCCTCAATTACGAACGGCCGGAAGCTGTTATCCCTTTGACCCTCTTTTCTCCACTTTTTCCCCGGCGCCGCGCGACGTGTCTCCTGAAAGAACGTGACGCACGCACGCGGAGGCTAAGCGGCTTTGCGCGCGGGCTCGCTCGCCCGGGAGGCTCTCTGTCAAATGTGCCCCCTCCCCGCGTTCGAATTATCTGACGGGGTGGTATTTTTACAGTGTCCGTTTTATTTTTCCAAATTGGGAATCGGTTTGCAGTTCTGAGAGGTGTAGCTTTCTTTTTTTATCAAACGGTGCAGCGAGTTCTCCTCCCTGAAAATAAAACAATAGCCCCGCAATTATTTCCACGAAATTTACCGAAACACAATTTTATTTTCTCTCCCCTGCAGCGGCGCATCAAAAAAAAGAAGCAAGACAAAGAGGCTCGAAAAAAACTGTTTGACGCGCAGCGTACACAAGTCGGGGGAAATTATCCCCTGCGATTTCGCTGTCGCGGCTCTCGGGCGAGAGATAGCGACGAGGCAATTACGCTTTATCCTCTGTGTGCTCGGCTCTCTCTCTCTCTTTTTCTCTCCGTTTCCGAGTCTTGTTACTCAGCTCTGGCCCCGGCGCAGTTCTTGCTCCTTTTGGGGGGGGGAGAGAGAGAGAGCAAAGTGGATGCAAATCTCCCGAGGCCGCGGCTCGCGATTGGCCGAGGGAGAGAGAAAAAGAGCTCCGAGCGCGCGGCCGATCGCTGAACGATTGCCTCGGAAATTGGTCGAGCGGCGCGTCACCTGGGCGAGCTTTTGCGAATCGGACACTTATTAGCGCGAGGGAGCTCGAGCTCTTGACGGCTTGACTATCTCGTTTGCTTGGAAAAACGAGCCGGGAGCGGAAGGAGTCGTCCCTTAGAGTATTCGGCGTCTGCAGCTGCGCGGCGAAGAAGGCACCGCGTCCATTTTTCAGATCCCAGGCAGTTTTAGTGCATTGTTTTCTCCTTAAAGGCTACCCTGTAATAATAAGGGATTAATATCTTTTCGAGTTTGACGTTAAAGGAGCGATAAAAATGTCGGATTGATGTTCTCGAGACGTTAAAGTCACTTTTATCGGTACGGCGCTTCAGAAAGACAGAATGGGGAGTAAATTTACAGTCAATATTGCTAAAACGAAGGCGCTCGTGCTTTACATTAAACTTTATTATTTTCGAGGAAAGACGACGCGACGGCACATAATACTTCCGAGAAAAAAATTCCCCCGTCGAATAAAGCTAAATGAAAGGGCGATAAAACGAAAGCTCATTCCCCCCTCCGAGCGCTGCGATTTCGCGGACGCTCCGCTATAAATAATAACCAGCACTTAGTCCGAGCCACAAATAATCCGACAGAAATTCGCCCTTGTCGCCTGGCTCCCTCGGCACAGCGACTGGAGCGCGCAGTTCCTTATCAATTATTCTCACGATTCGAAATAGATAAAAGCCGAGTGGCCTTGCCCGGAGAGAATGCAGCGTATCTCGACCCGGCGGAGACACGTGAAAAATTGCAGCCAGCGAAATTCGACTCGAGATTCGATCGATCAGCGCGGTGTGCGCGCGCGTGTTGCTGCGCGGGCGTGTGCGTGTGTGTGTGTCGGGAGAAGCGCCGCGAAAGGATCCGGAAGCATGGCAGATAGACACAAGTGCGCGAGAAGTACTGCCGGTGTAGCTGCTTGAATGTCTGCCAGCGAGTATTCTCCGTTTCTCTTTGGGTCGGTCTCCGATTGCTTGGGCGGCGGGAAAAGTTACAAGTGCTGGTGAAAAAAGTTTACATAACTTTTTCTTTGGTTACTGCGGGGATAATCACAGTTTGATGCAGCTTCTGAATGTGCACTTTGAGGAAGCAGCAAACTGTAACATTTATTATTGACCATCAATCTATTTTTTTTTTAAAGAATTTACATTTCAGAGAGCTACTTAGGCACACGCCGACTTTCGATGTAGAATTCAATTGCGATCGAGCACAATCGGATTGTCAGCCCTCCTCGCTGTAAATTCAGCAAGCTCACAAGTCCCCGGCACTAACTTTCTGATAAATTACCGGTTCGCGGCGCTGACTACACACACTCAAAGTAACCTCCTTCCCGCGCGCTTTCTCGCGCAAGAAAAAGCGAGAGAGAGAGAGAGAGAGAGAGAGAGGGAAAGTTGAAGAAAAAGGAGCGAGCAGCGAAGCTCGACTGGCGCCTCACGGGGGACGGAGCGCTCTCCGAGTAGACGAATAGAGGCCCTCGAGTGAGCCTCGGTAATACGTTTCGCTCGGGCTCTCGAGTGTACGTACACACGCGAGTGCGCGCGCGCGCTCGCGAGGGAAGATCAAAGAGGGATCGCTCCTCCACGGCGCGAAGTAAAGCACTTCTCGCCGAAGGCATCTCGTCTAAGCAAGATCTTTATTTTCCGCGGCGATCGGCGGCCAATTTCCTTCGCCGGGGGGACTGAATTAATGCAGGGAGTAAAAAGCAGGCGCCGCGTCGGTTTTTGCGGCTCGGCTTCACGCGCGCGAGTTCCTCGCTCTCCGGTCTCGCGGGCGTTTGTTGCGCGGATGAGAGCGCTTTTTTTTCTCTGCTGATTGAAGTTTAATGAGGCTCGTGTTCTTTTAGCTCAATGAGTGCAGCTCGTTCCCCGATGTTGCTCGAGAACGCAGCTTCTGGGAAAGCTATTAATCCAAGTTTTATAGAAGAATTGTGACGTATAATCTACCCGTCAGGCTTCCGATGAAGATCACAGCTTATTTCGACTGAAAGTAATCCCATCATTAAACGTTTATTTTCAAATAAATTTAATCCGTCAATCAAGGGAGACACTGTCAAATAACGGCAACTCTTGGAGTCGCGGAAAGAAAAATTTCGGGAATGCATAATATGCGGCTTAAGCTCAGCCCGAGGAATACAAAGCAAACTCGTGAAAAGTATACGAGCGTTCATCCTTCCGTCATTTTTCAACGTCTTCATCCGCGCGCGGCTGAAAAAGCAGGCTGCGCCCCTCATAATTTAGCGCTGCACTTGGACGACGAAAAAATAATGAAAAAAAAAAAAAAAAGAAACAAAAAGTCCGCGGCCGGCGGCAAAAGGGCCTGAAAAACAATCGAATCGCCCTCAGGCTACGAAAAAAGCGCTCTCCCTCTCTCGCAGGAGCGGATGAATTTATCGCCGGTGCCTCTTTGTATTGAAATTCTCGGCGAATTTATGAAGGCTCCGCCTGAATGGCAAATCGCGAGGAGAAAGAGAGAGGACTGCCCATTGTCTTCACGGTCCACCGCGATTATATGCGCGCGCGGTCGCATCGGAGGCGCATTACGCACTCGTCGATTTCCGGCCCGGGACGTCAGCCGAGCGGAATGCTCTTGCTCTTTTTTCCCCGGCCGTTTCACGTCGTTACGCCGTTTCGTCTGTTTTCCGTCTGCGAAGCGGCCGACCCCCACCCGTTTCTGCGTCCCCCGCCGGGAGTGGGGGGTTATTAACATGATTACCTCCGCGGAGGGCATTGCGTCGCTGCTTTTCGTCGGGTTGCTGGGAAATTGAATTGCCGGCCCGGTTCAATAAGGCGCTGAAATTAAGAATAGATTTTGGTAGGATGCTGTTTAGAGGTACACGGAGAAAAATTTTGGTTAAAAATTACAAATAAAATTCGGGTAAAAATTACACCTACGATGTTAATCCCGG
>JAWWEM010042941.1:9197-48571 GCA_035582935.1 Ormyrus thymus
GTGTGTGTGTGTGTGTGTCTTGCCGCGCCGCCTCCCCGTTTTACGAAAAATCGGCGCCGCGACGGCCCACGCGATCGCGGGAGGAATTCGGACCTCGCGGAACTCGAATCGGGCTGCGCCCGGCGCGTGTCTACTCTTCTCTCCGTCTATTTCTAGTTCGATCTCTGTTTGGTTAAATTCACTTGTTGTTCCGCCTTTTTTCATGATCAACCTGCCGACTTGGAGCTTTCGCCGCTGCGGTGGTTAAGGAATCAGGGGAGCGATTGTTGGAAAATTCGTTCATTTGGCGATACTGCTGTTGAATGCTCTTTATTCAGTCACTCGACGTAGTTAAAAAATTTTTAATATTTTACATAAGAATAGAAGAATTTTGAAATATGAGAAAGATGGAGCGAAATTTAAAGGTCTTCAAGAACATAAATTTAACGAAGTAACATACTTATAAAATTAACAATTTAAGAACGACCTAATTTTTTATACTCGACCATGAGTCTATTAAAATCGAATTTTCTATATGTAATCTAAAGTGACTAAGTAAACGTTACAGGCATTTATAACCGAGCAGTGAAAAGTTACTATCTTAGAGGACCAGTGCACTTACAACAATTGCAACTTGTTTATTTTTGTTTGAAAGCTCCTAAAAAATTATAATCTTTCTACCACTGCATTAACAAGGACCTTTATCGACTATTAATTCAAAAGCCAAGATTGCATTTCTTTTTGAACGAAACGGCAGCAATTACCGCTCCTCCACTCGGCTCGTCGTTTTATCATCTCCAGCGAATCCGCAGTAAATCAGTCAGCGTCCGAGCCGCGGCGGCTTTCGCAAAAATACGAGCGGAGCCAAAAAGAGCCAGGGCGCCACGGCGCCAACTCGGCACGCGACGCGCGGAGCTTTCTTTTCTTCCTGCCCGGCGCGGCGCGCACGCTTCTCGTTTTCTCTCGCGAGTCGCTCGCCCCGCGACACTTTTTTCCCTTCTTTTTTTCTTGTTTTGAAAAGCATCGCGCGCGCATTAATGCGCCTTCGCGTACGGTCGACGAACCGTTAAGAGCCGACCGAGAAAGGAATTCCGCGGGGTTAAAATTAGCCGCGCTGATTTATGCGCTCGTGCATCCTCTTCATCAATTTCAGGTGTATTTCTGAACTACTCCTTGACGGGTTTTTAAATATTTTGCGCGCTCTTCTTCTGGTTAAAGCGGCGAGTCGTGTCTCGCGATTTAGTCTTCCAGATTTAAACGGACATTCTTTTAGCGATCTTCACTCGTCCGAGCGAAATTTAGGTAAAGATATGTGGAATTACTCACGTGAAAAGCTCTCCCCGCCGAGGAGAGACAGGCACAGGTACAAAGCCGATACTTCGATACGAGGAGCGGCAGGCGCGCACTTCGACTTCCTTCTTTCGCCGGGCGGCTGGTCAGTGACGTAGTCGCGATGTGCCCACTCACACAAGTACGCGCTTGATACGCGCAATCGAGCCGAGAGCAATTGATCAGTTTACGGCTTCCTTCGGCTAACGAGACGCGCGCAACTGACGTCTCTCGTCAATTGTCCTAAACGAGCCCCCCGTGTCCGATCTCTCTCTCTCTCTTTCTCGACTCCTAGATGCACCGATTGCCGTGGAAATTCGAGCGAAGGTCGCGCTTCGCTCATTTCCGGAGGATTCGAGAAGAAGCGCGGAATTTGATGCGCTTAGTTAGTGCCCTCCCTGAACTTAGAATTTGATGATGATCGTGTTTTTCGTGACTCGGCTTTTCTCCGAGGCTAAAATAGACGATGCTGCAATGAGGTGTATTTTGAAGGAACGTTCGAGATATTGTACATTGTTGTGGTCTGGAGTGGAGAAACTGGATTAGTTTTGATCCGGTCTTAGGATCTAGAAATTTATTACGTCTATTTTTTATAATTGTTATTATTTATTGAATTTTGTTTTAATGATGGAGGTTTAAAGGCGACATTTATTACTCAATAAAAGCTGGAAGTCTAAACAACGCATCCGCCCCTCAATTGTTTGAAATTTCAAAGTGGTAATCTGTTTAAAATGTTTTGAAGTTTGCATGATATTTTAATTCTTGAGACTATAAGAGAAGTAATAAAGTTAGTGTAATTTTAATAACTTCGTAAAATTGATAGTATATAAATATAATTTTTAACGTTTTATAATACTCGTTCCAAAACAAAGTAATTTGAATTTACTTAACAAATGTTTTAAAAATACTTTTTTTCATAAACTTAGCAAAGGTTTTCGGCCATCCAAACCAAATTTGATATATAGACTATTACGTAGTACTCCTGGTCGATGGAATTCTAGATGCATAGTTCCCTCTTTTCTCGCAGAATAATCATCTTCGGATATGATTAAATTGTGTAAATAAAAAAAAATTTCCTCTTTTCAAAATTACTAAGGTGTTTTTTTCGTTCAGAGCTGCCACTAAGGATTTGTTTCTCAGTAAGGTACTGATAGTCTTTCCTTAGACACATATCAGAATGATATTCTGGCAACCATGTAACAGTTTTTTATATCTTTTTTATGAAGATAATACGCACCCTCTAGTTGGTGGTTTCAACGTTAGAATTAGAAGGAAATATTTTCATTTGGTTCACGTATGTTAACTTTTATAGTACATAAGTTCAAAACTTATTAAATGTATACTTTCTTACACTTCATGAATGTAGTCTTGCTTATTTGGAAGCATTGAATAAAAGTTTTTAGAAAATTTTAATAATCATTAAAAACAATTGTTTATTATTTATAATTATTCTACAAACAAATTATAAAAAATAGATAGTAATTTATGTATGCTCATTTTTTTCTTGAAATCCATTTTCAATAGTTGATTCACAACCACTAATATTGCATCGTTAATATGCATATTATTATATTAAAACAAGTATAAAATTTCATAAAATATACAGCATAAAATAATTACTTAAAGGAACAATTGTATTTATCACATTCAATACATTGCCCATTATTAAATGTTATTCTAAATTTTCAAATAAAATTTTTTCTAGCAATCTAATTATATGCTTAAACGCAAGCACATTGAGTGATCTGTATAATCTGACGTCTAAATCCTCGCCGATTCCTGAAAGTAAAAAATAATTAATATAATCTCTGCGTATAATTTTCTCTCAGACTCGCAAAATACGGTCTTACCTGTATTCGTGAACCTTAAATTTCGCCGGAGTGCAATTTTGACTACCGGAATACAGTCCAGCTAAACATTTACTTGGATCCTTTTTGTCTCTTAAGAGGCACGTTTCTGTGCCGTTGCTAGAGCACGAGCCAACGCACTTCCCCACATTTATTTGCTGAAAAATACGAAAACACGTTAAGGGTTTAGGTTTATTATAAACTTGAATTTTTTAATTTTTCACCTACTCTCACGTTTGGTCTGGCGTCAGCTATGTTCTTACTCTCCTCAATTTCGACACCGCTGAAATCTAGAATCGTTTCCATGTGGTCCATTCGGTGGCAGCTTCCGGCGCAGCGACACTTGTCAACAATCTGATAGACCTCGTCACCTGAATTGGTTATATAGTATACAAAATTATTACTTTTATATTATTAATTTTTATTTCATTTATTAAAATTTAAGAAAAATATTTACCATTCGGACCGCGAATACTTATTGACGCATTCCTCGACGGTTTACAGCTATATTCTGCAAAAAAAAAACAGATGCTTTTCGTACGAAACAAGTTTATTTCCAGGAGGAAGAAAACAAGATCGACACACTTTTGCAGGTGCCGACGCAGGCGCCGACATCAATCTCAACTTGATACGGCGTTCCGACGTGCAGAGTTTGGGAGTAAGCGTCTCGTCGGCAGGGATGCCCGGTGGAACAGTCGCACGTATCTACGACCTCGACCGTGCGGACGCCTTCGATAGTCGAGATCCTCTCGAGCCTCGCTGTTCTCGGTCGACAATGCATGTTCGGCATGCACTTCTAAAAGGAATTACTTGATAAATCAAATTTATATTTAATTGCCAGAGAGTCTTGCGGATGCAAGGATTGAAGAGCGATCTTTATTGCCCGCTTTACCGTTGCAGCGTAATATACGGCGATTAAAATGAAATACGATATAACGAGCTGTTGGCTATAAATTTTTTTTAAACGAACGAACGCCGTACTTGCATCCTCTCTTCATTTTTAGCTTGTATTTATCGTATAAAGCATTCGGTGCGAGGTATTAATAACCGAGAGGGTATTTATAAACCGACAAAAAAATATTCACGATACGCCGCGAATACCTTCGCGTAAGAATTAAATTTAGATCAGTTTAAAAATAGTTCCCGCAAATGGCGAGTAGTGGCAGAAGAATCTCTTGCATGAAGAAAACTCGCATGCGGGAGACATCACGTAAGCATTTTCAAAGGACAAAATAACGATGACCCCCGTAAATTTCGATTTCGGCAACGTCAGACAGTCCAGTGGTTTTAATTGCTCCGAAATCGTAAGGAGCTTTGCATGCAAATTGCAGGATTAAATCGATTTGCGAGAGCCCAAACGGTTGTAAATTTTACCCGAAGCCCTTAGAAAGATTCGATTATGGATACCCGAGGGATCGACTTTGCAGGGATACGAGTTTTTTCCTGCGACGACTTGACTTCTCATTTCCGTCACGTATATACGAGAAAATTTGGGGTGTAAGCTAATTTACGGATCTATTACTGTCAAGTCAAGTAGAAAGAACTGTATTTAAACAAGTATTTAGAATTAATTCAACTTAAGAATGATCTTATTATATTTACGGCAATCGATTTTTGTTGAAACTTTGTTATTATTGTCGGTAATTTTTATATTAAAGAAGGTTATCTTACAGTAAAGTTGCATTATTTATGTCTTTTATTTATTATGTTTGGCATATCTTACATATGAATGTTAATAATACATTCTTTAATTTTTTATAAACATTTTAATTAATATTTTTTTTAAGTAAATATCGGGAACGTTATAACCTTTTCTATTTGAACTTTCAATTGATGTCCGAAACTAAGACAAATAATCCAGTCTGTACTTAGATAATTAATCAAGATTTATGAGTCTAAAAGTAATAGATTTATATTAAGGCCAATAAATCTTAAAAACGTCAAAACATCAAAACACGTTAACAAGCTGCAAATGTAAATAAATAAACATCTAGTTTAAAATAATTTATTTAACGTAAACATTGCATTTTGTTTAAAATATCCGAAGCAACGATATTCATGAGAAAAAAAATATTATTTTTGTAATTTAGGAAATAGTATAGATTATTTGCCGACGGCGGGCTATTTTAGTTGATTATATAACAAAATAGATTTTTATCATGACTGAACACTAACCGCAAGACTGAATAAAAAAGGAATCATAGAGATATTATTGGATCATACTCAGAAATTCAAAATGAATCAGCAACCACAAACTGCACTATATATATAATGTCAATTTATGGGTTACATTAAAATAGAAGAATAATGAAGACAGAGAAATCTTTTTATTTTTAACTTCAGTATATTTTCATGTGGTATGGCATATTAGAAATTCGGAGGAAATTCTTACCTGAACAGCGGGTCGACTAAGATCGCCAGGATCATCGACGAAATGACGAGGGCAGAAGCTTTTGCAGTATCCAGAGTCAACTTTGATAACTTCGCCTGAAATTCCTGTGTACAGAGATTCAAACTTTAATTACTTTCAGAAAATTCGTCATCGGTAACCGACAATCTTTTGCATCTGATATCGGCAGGTTGACGTAAGTTGGGTTCAAATACTGAAGAATGTTAAGATCTTTGATAAAACAACGAAGTTAATCGTAAGGATTAAGTAGAAAAAGTAGAATGGAACTTTCTTTATGCGTACGTCTTATCTTATCGATTTCCTAAATTTTTCCAAGGAAAAGAAATACGTCCCCCTCAAACCCAACCCAATTACAAAATTTAAAAAGCATTAAAAAGAAGACCGCGCGAGGCAAGTACGCCAACGTCCCTTTACGGTCGAATTCTAAGAGCGCGGAACGATGACAAATAAAAAAAATAAAAAAAGTAAGCGCGACAAAGCTCGGCTCGATGTATTTTTAGTCCAGGGCTCAGCGGTGCGCCACGTGGGAGCAAAGAATGCGCCGCGGAAATTATTGCCGACGCACCGGAGATTTACTCACTTCCCTCGATCTCGATCGGTCGCCGCTGTAAAATTGCAGCCGTGCGCTTGTTTTTTGTTTCTCTTCAAGTCGTTTTCTCATGCCGGAAAGTAGGTGTAAAAGCTTATTTTGACTTGCGAATAAATGAGTGGCCGCTACTTCATGGCGCGATAATTATTCCGTTTGCTCGTAAATGTTGCGATAAATTTCTGAGACGGTATACAAAAAGAAAGGATATTTAGAGGAGCGAACTTTGGCGATTAAACTGTCGCTACCTCTTACGGTTCTGTTATAAAAACGATGTTATTACTGTACGTAACGTAAATCGTTCTGAACGATAGAGATTTTGGCTGCTTAAAAATGACGATTGAACGAGAGTTCAAATAACTCGATACGAAAATTCTGCGAAATGACACGTGATTACGAATAAATTCCGATCCGCATCGAGATTATTTCTTGAGAAAATGTTACGATAAAGCTCGAATTACTCTAGCGGTTATTCTAAATCACAACGAGCCATTACGAAATGCAAGGTGCACCGCGGTGTAATCAGATTTATCGGGCAATGGACGATGCGCCGGACATTGCATCACATAAAGGCTGACATTGCCAATTGACCGACTCGCCGAAAAATGTATCGGAAAATGCCGTGTAAATGACGTGCAACGTCACGCCAGGCTCGACTATTATTTTGTAGAAATCATCGAGTGTATTATAACTTACCATGACCAACCTCCACAAATTTGCTGTGTCTTGCGCAGCAGAGGTGCTTTTTTACTTCAGGTAAGGGGGTCGATTCTTGCTTCTCTGTTTTTTTGTCAGCGTTCACTAAATGTTGATACGAGAGATGAGAAAAATAATATTTATTTTTTAAGGGAATTAATATAGGTGTGATGTTTACCTTCTAAGAAGATACTTAGATTTATCAGAATGATAAAAACGAGTGAAGCCATCCATTGTTTATGTAAGATTTGCGACATTTTATATTGACGCTTTAAATAATGGCAATGAAATGAATTTAATAAGATGTTTAATTCATCGCAGAATATGTAAGTTTTCACGTAAATTTGACATAAAATTTACTTGAAAACGAAAGCTCCGAGCTTGCACAGTTTCCATACTTCATTCCCATTGTATCCGCTCGCAAAATTTAATTTTTGATTTTCAGTACTTGCCACAAAAGCAGCTCGTCACTTCGATTTCATTAAATAGACCTTATATCCTCAAAAAGCTTCCACTCCTCGCGTGAGCTGCACGGCGCTTCCTTAAAAGAAAAGAAAACGTTTTTCAAATGGAAGGTAAAGAAAACGGAGGCAATGCAGGCTGCTGCACTTGCAGCCCCAATCGTTTGGTGTATCGACAGCCTTCCACCCACGTAGAACGCGGTTCGCCAAAAGACTGGCTCTGGCTCGGTGTTTCGATCTTGCTTGGACGAATCGGAGCAGCATTCATTGACAGGCAGCTCTCACTCTCCATTAATCTTCTCCTTTTGCTTCTAACAAGGGACACGTGCATTTACGAACATGATGTGCGTGGCTGCTTTTTCGCTGGATTTCGCGCAGTCTTTTTGCTACTTATGTAGGTTTAAAAAAATTAGTTTTTTTGGATAAGCTTTTGTACATTAAACGGAATTTTACTGAGGATTCTAAAGAATCAAAGAAATTTTCATTTTTTCGAAGAATAATTTTCAAGTTTTGGCGTCCGTTGCTATGTTTTAATCTTTATAACCAATAACCTAATTATTGTCTACTTAAAGAATTTCTTCTCAAAATTAAAAAGCGCAAATTATTTAGTTCTAAAATCGAAATAAATACAAGATTTTTTTAATTCTGATTTAAATTCTCTTTTATATTATCAGTTTACTATTTGGTCGACCCATATACTGTGTAATTTAGTAACTTTTATTATTGCAATGCAAAGCTATTAGATTACAAGCGGCAGTTGTACCAAATGCGACCCTCTCAAACAAAATGCCGGGTGCACTTGAGAAAAGATTGACGCATAAGTGACACATTAAATTTAAAAGCTTCAAGCTGACACTCTGATTTTATTTATATAACAGATTTTGCGCGATCTAGTTTATGAATGCAGTAATGCTATTAAATAATATAAATAATTTTATATAGTCGTCAGTAGTAAAACATTTAGTCTAAAGTCGAAGATTTGTAATAAATTAGCCTTATTTGTTGCCTGATAATTTAAAACGAATGAAATAATACAATTGTCGATTTTTTAAACTGTAATTACTTTCTCATTAAAATCTAATCCAATCTTGATCTTATTTTCAGCAAAGGGATAAGAGAAATTAATGTATATTGACATTTGTGTTAAAACTAGCACATATATAATTTTCTTAATAAAATCATTATTACTTGAATTCTTTATACTTAATATAATAATTTCAAATTGGATATAATAATAATAAAATGCATATTTTTTCCTTATTCTTACTTTATTATTCTTAATTTTGGTACATTCTACCAATATGAAAATCGGAATATATCTCTAAAAACATTAGATATCTCACAATACAGCTGGAAAGTATAAAACTGTCTAAAAAACTATAATCAGTTTGACATGTTCGGTTTTACAAATATAAAGAATAGTAATAAACAATTAAGAACCAAAAATAATAATACTCTCTCTATGATAATTTGTAATTGAAAAAAATCTGCTACTTTAACATATTTTTAAAAAATTGAAGTGTGCTAATTTTAACATAAGCCTTTCAGTATTTTTTTTGTAAATAAATTTTTAGATATTATCTTTGTAATGATAATATATGAATAAAAAATTGTCCTACTTGCCTAATTATGAAGCTATAAGAATTCGCGATCTTACGATGTTAATTAAGCTATTATACTGATGAATAGTATAGTTTGAAACTACCCCCATAGCTATCAAAATTGCTGTGTAATATAATCAGAGATTGCTATAAATATACGTATAAAATCATAATTTGGAAAATGCATTTTTTTACATGTACACGCTCTGCACGTATATCTCAAAATATTGTTTATTTATTTATTTATTTATTTATTAGAAAAAAAACAGGCAATATAGCCCAGTATACAAAATGTACATATTCAATACGTAATTATAGTTTCTGAGACATTGTAATAAGAATTCTCTCAATGGGGTTCTAAACAATACTTACCTTCCCAAGCACAATTCGATTCTTTGTCGGTGATCTATTGTTGACATTCCTGTTGAAAAAACTTATAAAATCTTATGATTCGATAGATTCTGGATAGATCCGATAGATTATGATTTGAAGTATAGCAGCTTCATACGTGCAGGGGCGCAGGCTGCCCGTTGCAGCCTGTTGCCTATCAGCAACTATAAGATATTCCTGTTTAGCCATGCGGCATGTCTCGTAAAAAATAATATCAAAGACTCTAACCTATCTGCGTTTAAGATATGTCACTTTGTCAAGTAAAAATATTGTAATATTTTTGCAATAATTGATGTAGTACAGATGATAATTAAGGTAATAAAAATGTTCTGAATTTTTAATAGGTTATATTTTTTGTGTGTAAACGAAATATAAAAATAAAAACATAAATATTTTCTATTTATTATTATTTTAGAAATTTAAACTTTTTTCTGTATGAAATATTTAACACTTTACATATACAATAAAAAGATTAATGTTAATTCAAGTTTTAATATATAATTTGCTTGTTAAACTTAAAAGAATCTTGTCTACGAAAAAGAAAATATAGTATTTATTAAATGCTATGTAATAATAACATTTGATTAATAAATATATTCATATCTAGTATGTCATCAAAAGCAAGAAAAAGTTTGTGCCCATGGGTGACATGCGACAAGTGTGAAGCTACTTTGGCACAAAAGGATACTAGCAATCATAAGCAGAATTGTCCGCCTAAAGAGCCATGGAATTATGGATTTATTAAAAATGGTATTTTCAGTAGTACGGTGGAAGTTTGTCAATCTTCAGGTAATAAAATATAATATTATAATTGATAAAACTTTATAGTTGAACATTTATTAATAAACATTGAATTGTAGTATTTCCAAAACGCATAAGTGTGCAAGAAGCAAACAATATGGTGTTTATGGCTGAGTCAGCGATGGAGTTGTGTGAAATTGCCATTGGTGATCTTGTGTTGATTAATAATAAAGATAATGTGATTGTTAAAATTGCATGGCCAATGAATGAAAAAGGCTTAACAGCAGTGTATTTATCAAAAGCTGGTAATGGATTTTCATTTTAATTTACATTTATTTTTACTTGCCTTAATATATAAAGTTTAAATACAATTTTTAGCTATTGAATTAAATAAGTTAGAAGGATGTGTAAGAATACATAAACTCCAATCAAGTCCTCCCGCTGCTAATGAAATATTTCTGGAATCTGTTGGCAAAAACCACTTAGAAAATTTAACGACTGATTTAATAATTTTAATAAAAAATTACAATCATGAAAGAATTTTTTCTATTGGTAACAGAATAAGTATTCCATATTATGGAAAAAAGCTTATTTATAAAATTGTGGACATAAAAAGTGAAAATAATTTATCAAGTAAGTTCGCAACAATGAAAATAACAGACGATCAAATAAAAAATACAGAGTTATACACAGCATTATATTCAACCAAATGGACAATTTTAGAAAATTCTAATAAAAAGGAAGAAAAAAAAATAGAAAAACGATACAGATTAGAATGTGTAGGTGGTTATTTGGACTTAATTAATGACTTGAAAGATGCTTTTAATGTTGGATTGGGGAAATATGGTACATTGAAAAACTTTATCAGGAAAGGTATTCTACTGTATGGTACTTCTGGAGTAGGAAAATCCATGGTTGCTAAAGCTTTATTATCAGAAGTTGAAGCTCATGTTGTAAATATAAATTCGTCTGATATTTACAGCAAAAGTTATCGAGAGACAGAATTAGTTTTATGTGGTTTGTTCAAGGAAGCGTTTGACAAAAGTCCATCAATTATTTTTATCGAAGATATTGATACTTTATGTCCTAAAAAAACTACTTCAATAACTGACCATGAAAAAAGAGTATTAGCAACCTTAGTTACACTTTTTGATAGTTTACAGGATAGTGATAAAAATGTAATGGTGTTAGCATTAACTTCAAAACCAGATTCAATTGATCCATCTTTGAGACGACCAGGAAGAATAGATAAAGAATTCGAAATGCCTGTACCTAATCGTCAAGTCAGAAAAGAGATTTTATTAAAAATTATTCAAAAAATGCCAAACAATCTCAATAATGATGATATTGATGAAATATCTTATGAAACACATGGCTTTGTTGGTGCAGATCTACATGGTTTATGTTCACAAGCTGTAATGAATGCAATAAAAGACAAATCACATTCAGATTCCACTTGTGATCCTAACAGAATTTTAGTAACAAGAAAAGACTTTAATGAAGCATTAAAAGTTACAGATCCTTCAGCAATGAAAGAGGTTTTAACAGATATACCAAACGTAAAATGGTCTGATATTGGTGGTCAAAAAAATTTGAAATTAAAACTTGAACAGTCAGTCGAGTGGTCTTTAAAACATCCAGAATGTTTTGCAACACTTGGAATTACACCTCCTAAAGGAGTCTTGATGTTTGGCCCACCTGGTTGTTCAAAGACAATGATTGCAAAAGCTTTAGCGACAGAGAGTAAATTAAATTTTCTTAATATCAAAGTATGTGGAATTTAAACTTAATATTTTATCAGTGTTTTCAAATAAACTAAAACGATTTAAAATTATATTTTCAGGGTCCAGAATTATTTTCCAAATGGGTTGGTGATTCTGAAAAAGCAGTGAGAGATTTATTTAGGAAAGCACGACAAGTTGCACCATCAATTATTTTTATTGATGAACTTGATGCTTTAGGAGTAGAAAGAAGTACCTCTTCCAACAGTACAAGTGGAAGCGTGCAAGAAAGGGTTTTAACGCAATTATTAACTGAATTAGATGGAGTAACAGCATTAGGAAATGTGACTTTAGTTGCTGCAACAAATCGTCCAGATAGAATAGATAAGGTAAAATATTTTCATTTTTTTCATTTTTATTTAAACAAATATTTTTTAATCTAAATTTTCATGTGTTTAAAGGCACTTCTTCGACCTGGACGTTTTGATCGATTAATTTACGTCCCTTTACCAGATGCGGAAACTAGATTAGATATTTTTAATATCAAATTACGAAATATGCCAGTTTCAAAAGATGTTAATTTAAAAGATTTGGTGGATTTAACTGAAAGCTACTCTGGTGCAGAAATCCAAGCAATCTGCCATGAAGCAGGCATGAAAGCTCTAGAAGAAGATCTTAAGGCAACAAAAGTTACAAAAGAACATTTTAGAATAGCTTTATCAATTGTTATTCCAAGAACTCATCCAGAGTTAATTAAGATTTATGATAACTTCTTACAAAAAGCTCAGTAACAGCAAAGTTATTAAGTTTTAGTTATGATAATAAGAAATATAAATTTATAGATATGTAAATAGATCTTTTCGACACTCCGTTCGTAAAGCACCACTTCTGCGCACGCAAGGGTGCATAAAATTGGCATTTCCTTCGATAAGCCGATCGATACGCTTCGCTCTCGCAAAAATCAACACTTTCGCAATAGTATCGAAATATACTATTAAGATTCTTGTTAAATAAAATTAGATAATTAAAAAATAGAATTAGAAAATAAAATATAAGCAGAGTTATTAATTTTTGGTTATGATAATTGTGAAGATAAATTTATAAATCTGTAAATAGTGATTTAAGATTCTTATTCATAGAATTTTTAATAAAAAGATGAATATAAAATATGAATAGAAATTTTAATCTATGCTATTTACGTAATTATGCAGATACTTTATAAATTGGGCAGTAACAAGTAGTAGTCAATTAAAATGAGAAAATTCGTCACATAAAATTCATAACTTTTAGAATTTGTTATTAACTAAATATTTGGAACGTTTGAACGTAGTTATAGATTTTTTTAAATCAACTCATCAATTTCTTTTTTACTAAAAATATTTAAATCTGTCTTCAATTGTTTTCAATATACAACATTTTCAATTTGGCTTTAAAATTACACATTATGTTTATATTATCAAAATTACACAATAATATTTAGACTAATTTACAGTTAATTAATATAAAATCTTTATAAAGTATTTTTAAAATTATTATTTCTTCTTCAATTTTCATAAAAAATAATTTTTATCAGCAACATTTTAGAATTTGCCAATAGTATACTATTTTAATTTTTGTCAAAAGTTTTAATTAAATAAATTTAAAAAATATGTCTGTTGCTGTAAAATGCGAAAAACACACAATAAGGAGAACCTTTCAGCCACAACACAAAAAGTATAAATTTTTATTCTTGAAATTCTTATTTATGAAAATATTTGGATAAACTACTGAATTAATTCAGATCATCATCAAGTAAAAACCCATGCTGTCCTCCTCGCCCAAAACCATGTTGTACTCCTTGCCCGAAACCATGCTGTACTCCTTGTCCATCTGTTTGCAGCCCTCCTTGTACCCTTCCATGCTTTCCTTGCATGCAATTGGTGTAAGTTTTAAGGACATTAAATTAATTTAAAGTAAATCTAAAATGGTTTTGTAATATGTATTTTAGAAAAGTACTACCATGCCCAACTACTCTTGTAAAGTGTGGAATGGTTCAAGGTGGTTTTTATTATAATGCAGTCAAAAGAGTATATGCAGTTCCCTGTGCTCCAGTATGCTCTCCAGCAGCATATTGTATCTCCAACTGCTAGATTTTGATTTGGTAAAATTTCCCTTTCACTTAATTTTATATTAAATTTAGTTATAAATAATCCTTAAATAATCAAATTGTCAAATTTGAGCTTTTATATTATGTTTTTTTAAATGGCAATATTTTGTGATCTTTAACAGTTATAAAGTTAAAATGCATACCTTTTCTCAAATTTAAATAATCTTTTACCAATCACGTCCACGTGATGAAGCACGTGTTTCCTAAACAAGGATGCACAACTGTACACTGTGATTATATACAGAATCATGCGTTGTTTACGTCTAAAGTAATCGTTTATTATTAAAATTGACATTTTTGCTCACAAAAAACAGGAACATTTAATTAAAAATGGAAGTTTTGTGGAATCAAATTAGTTTACAACGTCCACCATACCGATCGTGGGATGTGCCTGTAAAGGAATTCGGTAAATAACATTTACACCTAACCTCTTTAACTATCATTGTTTTCTTTATATATTTGTATCAAATTAAAATATTTTTATTATTTCCTAAATAATATATAAAGAAAAAAATTATCATACTTATTTACTGTAAATATTAATTAATTAAACTATTATGTTATCTTTGTTTTTTTAGATTCAAGAAAATTTATTCAGTTGATAGAAAATATATTAAATGAATTTAACGTTTTGAAATTACTAAACACAGAAGCTGCAGTCTTAAGTCGATTAATCTATCGTATGAAAAGTAAATTTAGAAGTGATAAAGGACTAAAGCATATGGAAAAGGTTAATAGAGCTCTTTTGAATTATTTAAATATGTCAATAGAAAGAGAATATGAATTATTGAAAGAATGTATTGAAATTACGGATGGGATTGTTAGTTTACCACCAAAGCAAACCCTTGAATATGTGTTAGTAAGAACTCAAGGTTTTGCAAAACTTATGTGTCGAGTGGAATCATGTGCTATGATAGCTGGAAATTTTCTTAAATCCAGACTTCACGTAGGACAAGCCTGGGCTGTTGCTATGATTGCTTATGGTGTTATTAGTAGGATATGGTATTGACAAAATATGTTTTATCAATGTATTTAAATAATTAATATTAGTTTATAATTCTTTACAATATTGAATTTTTTTAGGGTTTTATCTCGGCATATAGTAAAAAGAACTTGTGTATGGTACAATAGTATTTATAATTGCACTCAAATCTTTAAAACAGTTGGCATTCCATGGTTACCAGACAACTACACTTTACCGGAAGATCTTTCACAGTGGCTTAATTTACCTTGGTTTAATGAAAAATTAGAGAAGTATTATTATTTTTATAAGAATAGTTATTTGGAAATAGATTATTTTATTTAAACACTTTAAATTAACTACTACAGGATACCAATGACTGTAGCTGGGGAAAAATCCATTTTTAATTTAATCAAAACAAGTGTTGAAGATGAAGAAGAATTAAATTTAAATAATTCAAAAGTTGAAACCTTAAAGTGTGTAGTTGACTCTTCCAATATGAATCAAAACACATCTATTTTTCCACAAGAAAATGATAGAGATGAAGATATAGGAAGTAAGCATCTTTCAACTAAATATTCAAATTATCTTTGTCTTTTTATTTAAACTTAAATTAATATAATTTTTCAGGTAAAATAAGTCGACATGAGTTTGAAGCTTCTCAAAAAAATAGTAAAGAATTAAAAAAAAAATCAGAATCTAAAAAGAATTGCGAAAGAAAAAAATTAGAAAAAAAATCAAAGCTACAAAACATCCAATCTAAGAAAGACTTACTTTGCTTATTAAAAGAAGAGTCTTTTCCTGGATTGGATAAGTTACAGTGGCAAATATTACGAAAACGCATAAAGAAACTATTAAAGAAATTAACAAAAAACAATACATATGATGTAGATGCTGCAGGAATTGAAAAAGTTATACAATGTATTAAAGAATGGACCGATCCTTAACAATAACGTCAAAATGACACTAAATCATGTACATATTATTGTTTATAAAATAAACTTTATTTTTGTTAAACAAATTTTTAATTTTAAATACTTAACTTTAAGAACTTAGCTGCGCGGTTTTATAAAATTTTCCTGTGATAAAAGGAAGATTGCAATTTGAATCAAATTGAATTAGAATTAGAAATTAGAACCGTATTTGAAAATAACCAAAAATAAAACGTTTATAAAAAATTATAAAATTAAGTACAGAAAAAATCAGTAATGCGTTGATGAATCAAATACTAATTAAGGTATAAATATATTACTGTCAATTATAAGAGAAAGTAAAAGTAATTAGAAAATAAAATGTTCGAAACTTGTATTGCATAATAAAAAATACGATTATGTTCAGAAGCATTTTATCAAAATACTTTTCTGCTTCTTTGTTATTTCCATCAAACCGAAGTCAGAGGAAGTCCGAGGAAAACTTGTTTTGAAATTATTCTGTGCTTTTCTGCCTTTTTATTACCAAGTGATGATACGGTGCTGTTGCTTTGGTTATAGAGACCGGTTTTACCACTGGCATGAGGACGAGTAAGGTTACATCTAACTACACGAGCGAAAAATCAAATGTTTAATTGCCGCTCAGACCATTGTTACTTTAAAAGGATTCGAAAATGCATAATTTCTATAAACGGGGAAAGAATAAACTAATAGCTAGAAACATTTTAAAATAAGTCTACTTTTATTTTACGTGCAATATCAACAAGAAAAAACGTATCCACTACTCTTACGCATGTACGCATAGATTCGTATAAAATATACAATATTATGATCATAATTATAAGATTAAAAATAAAACGTAATAACATTAAGCTTTATCCTGAAACTATCGAAACTAGTTTTCGACACGTTATTTACAAAAGTATCACTGTCTATGAATTATAGACTTACAAATTCATTACTTTTTAGACTTTGATCGATGTAATCCAAATAGATTAAAAGTATAAAAAAAAAGATAACAATTTGTAACACTGTTTTTCCACTAGCTAAAGTGACTCTTGACGAGTCGGCCGATAAGGTGAAGCGCTCTAAACGTTCGGTTCGGCCTGAGTCGCTGCCTTAACAAGTAGTAAGTAATTGCCCTGAATATCAGTAAGATTACTATGAGAGCCACGAAGTCGACCCAGAAATTGATCCCCTCCATACCTGTTGAAGAAAACAATAGCTGATGATTAAATAAGTAATTATTAATATTAATATACCCTGTGGGGAATTTCACCATTTTTTAAAGCCATTTCAATAATTATTGACTAAATTTGGTCAATACATGAACAATTCGCCAAAAATTGGCCAAATAATAATGAGAACTTCCAACAGGGTAGTACTGCTTATTATCTAACTTATTTTTAGCAGTAAGATAACAATTATCAAGCAGCAATTAAATAATGAAATTATGAAATTTTTCTGTCAAGTTTCCAGATTTCTTTCCAAGTAAAATTAATTTAAATTCGCAGATTGCGACAATAATTACCCATGACTCTCAAAAGCTGTCTCGGCACCGAGTAATGGCAGTAATACATCTCTTCCTCGGGACAAGGCAGCTTGCCCCGGTCGTAGCCGTAGGTCGCGACGATCAGGCCCTCGAGACCGTAGCGTATGTAGCTCGCGTACATGATCACCTGCCGGTAGATCGGCAGGGGCGTCTCGTCGCCGATGCCCTGCACCGCGAACAGCATCAGCGGCACCGACATCGCCGGGCCCACGAACATCCCGTTCTGCGGGGAGGGGGACAGAGAAAGTCTCGTCGTTAGCCGCGCGGAAGGAGGCTTTCACCGGGCGGTTCTAATTATTAAGGTACTTACCACGATGCTGAGAGTGCTCGCGATCGCGAGCCCCACGCTTTCGGCTATGAGGGAGCACATCATGCAGGTGCTGACGAACATGGCGTAGCGGTAAAACTCCATTGGTTGACTAGTGATGGGATACACCATACTTAAGTAGAGGACACAGAAAAGGAGCTGAAAATGGCGTTGTTCGTTAAAATTACAAGTATTATTGAAATGGTTTAACATATAGTCGTTTAAAATTAGTTTAAATGCCATATCGTTCGAGCGAACGACAGTACCGATTTTTTAAACCCTCAGAAGCCTCACCTGCGCCGGAATGCTGGATAAGGTCAGAGCGCTGAAATACGGGCCCAAGTCGTACCAGCGATTAAAGTATTCCCTTTTTACGAGCTGCACCTCTTGCGGAACTGGAAAAGAAGCGCAGAGGCGCTCGTTTATAAATGCATGCAGACGCCGACGTTACGAGGCGGAGTTCGCGCTCGTATAACCGCGAGGGTTCGTCGTAAAAGACTCACAGTGCAGCAAGACGGGCAGCATGGGAATGTAAAGGAAGACGATCAGGCAGGTGAAGCAGAAGCCGAAGTTGAAGATGGTCTTGGAGCCGTCGCCGCCGATGTCCAGGAACAGGCCGCCGACTATGAAGCCCAGGAATACAATCAGCGAGATTTTCAGGTACATGTAGTTCTGCAAGCATTTTAGGCTCGTTCGATGAGCAGCTCGAGTCTTCCCGAGAGCGAGCGAATTATATTTTTCTATTTACCCTGTCGCGATAAAGCTGAAGCATCTTCCTGCGGAACAGCGTCGAGAACTGGTCCCACCAAGACACCTTGATGATTTCTTTCGAGAGCTTCTGCCCGCGGAAGATTGGATGATTTATAGGGACGATGGGCGAATGGGTGTCGATTTTCAAGACCATTCTGTCGATGAGCTCGTGACCGTATTCTCCCGACGACACTTCGACAACTGCAATAAAATTCTCCTTCAATTATCCACACCCCGCTCTGTCATTATTGTTGCTCGAAGCGTTCACGTTTTATCTCCCAAATCCCTCTTAAACTAATACCGCCAGCAAAGTTTTAAGCGACAGTTTAAACGGTACTGAATATACCGCCACTAAACCCGCGTCTCGACAACGGGCTCTCAACAGCGCGACTGGCGAGGCTACGTGTACTCACTGAAGTCCGCGGGATTGTAGTGCTTCGGGCACTGGATGCCGACGTGGTGCAGGAAGGGCACGACGTCGTCGACCGGCCCCCGGTACGAGCACTGACCGGCAGCGACCACGTACACGTTGTGAAACTTGGCGAATATACTGGCGCTCGGCGTGTGGATCGAGCAGATGACGGTCCGACCGTTCATCGCCACCCGCTGCAGCAGGTCTATGCACTGGACCGACGACATCTCGTCCAGACCCCTGAGAACAGACGGATCGGTGGTTGTTTTTTGTTGGCATTGGTGGATAATCGCTGCGGTATTGGGGCGGGTAATAACGGCAAGGACGCGCGAAGGCTGGAAAACAAGCGTTCTTAAAGCTTTCAAGATTTTCCTCGTTGGATATAGATCTGCGGGTTCGTTGAAGGTGTAAAGATGTGGCTCAAGGGGAAAGCATTATATGCCGCTTGACATTTTTACGAAGAAAGACGTATGATACGTGTACATTGCACATTTGATAATTTTAGTTGCCGTGAATCTTGATGTTTACGCGAATACTCATATCATAATGGATGATTCAAACTGCAATTATTATAATTTAATCTTTTCGCGCTTCCACTTTCAAGGCACGAAAAATAATTCAAGTTTTCCCGGTTTTCAAATGAAAATGGCTTTTGCAATAGAAAAAAAATGAATATTCATGCTTACGTCGTGGGTTCATCTAAAAATATAACTGGTGGATTGTTTACAAGTTCCAGAGCTATAGACAGCCTCTTCCTCTCGCCACCGGAAAGTCTTTCCGTAACCGTATCCCGTGCATTATTCAGCCTCAAAGTTTCCACAATTTCGCACACCTGAAAAATTCATAAAAATTTCATGAATATCTGAATGTATTTCGAATAATGGGATAAACAATGCATAAGTCGATGTTTGTAATCAAAAGTTAATGGTTTCTACAGTTCTGTATTTAATAATTGATCAGCTTAAGGTGCAACCTGGATTATCAAATATTTATTAGGCGCAAATCGAAAAACTATTTTATAACGAATAAGTTCTTGATAGAAACACAGAAGAAATTATTTGTCGGAAATTTTTTAAATTTCTTCTTAATTCATTTCCTTAAAAATATTCTAGCAACGTAAGATGTGCGACCGCGTCGTTAAAAAAGGAGCAGCAAAAATATTACAATGTACGAAGACGAGATTAAAATCATACATCTACATCTTCGTATTACAGTCAACGTACAAAACGGCTTCGGTTTTTACTACAAACTTCTAAAGAATGAAATTTGCGTAATTCATGCAAATGACGAAGTGCAAAGTTTTACAATATGAAATTCATTTATTTTATAAAAGAGTGAGAACTACGAACTTACTTCTTTGATGTAAAAAGCTGTAAATAATTTTTTAGACTACTCGTAATTTTTCACAATTTTTGACGATTCTATTAATAGAGTACAATACAAATCCATTAATTTCAACCATGATTTAGTCAGTAAACCACAGCGTTCAAGAAACTGGATTCCAATGTTTTCGATCCTTTCGAAAGTTAAAATTTAAGTTGTTTAATTTTAGTTGTCTTTTGCGAACAGTATTTATTTATTTCCTATTTATTATTTATATATATATTTATTTCCTATGTTTATTAAGAATAAACCTTTAAAAATTTTAACAATTTAATATAGCCGTCAATAGATCATATAGGATTAGTGTATAGGCTCTTAATGTATATTTATATACGTAACGTATTATAAAAGCTATAAACTATAATTAACTAGCGAAACAATAAGTTTCAGTGGTGCGCGTCTTTAATTTTATTCTCCCGCGTCCAGCCACTTTCTGGCTCGCGATTTAAAGCACGCAATAGATTCAGCCCCCTTTAGATTCGCGGGGGAGACTATAGAGGTAAATGGCCGAGTAGTAAATATAATTTCTGTTCGCGTTGAATTCATTCAGGACTCTAGCACTACGGATTCTGTGGGCCACCTCTCTTGTTTCGAATAATCAGACTAGTCTCATTATATTCGCTTACGATCCAACATTGCCTATTATTATATAATAATTGACCTCTCCGCACTGTATTCAAAACCATTAAATTTTAGCCCACGCCCCAATAGCCCAAAGGTAATTAGGCACTTCAAAAAATTATAAGGTATAGCACTAATTGAAATCGTTTTTCAGCACTATTAAGATACAATGCCTTTCCTCGGCCGTTTCATTTGCTGCAAACTCAGGCGCTTCGACTGTTTTGTTTGTTTCTTTACTGCGCCAAGGAGCGGAAGGAGAATTTTAACACACCCCGGCGAAGAAAGGCTTTTCTTGCTCGACACCTGGACTGTTATTATCGCGCAAACACAGCCCGCCGCCGAGTATGAATTACTGTCGCAGGACGACTTTGTGCAAGTGCAACTTTGTGCCTTCGCGGAGCAAAGTCTGCGGTTTCCGCGGCGCGACGGCTCCTCTGACCGCGAAAAATTCCTTCTCGCGCGCCGCCGAAATTACACGCTCGCCGTGTGCTTGTTCTGCTAAAAGCGCGGCGAGGAATACCGAGTGGAAGGTTTAATTGGCATCGTATTTGCAATTATGGAGAGGGTCTTTTATTGAGGTGTAATGCATTTTATTAAAGGGCTTTCTGAAAATTTGACCGGATGTTAGTTTTTTTAGATTAGTAATAAATTTTATACCATATTAAATTGAAGTGTATTGGAAATTAAAACAAATAAATTCGTTAATTAAGAGTAAGCTTACTAATTATAAAATAAATGACAAAAAAGTAAATAACGTTACCACAAAGAAGCAAGTTGTATTGAAAGGTAAAACGTTTTAAAAATACCGAATTTTCTAGAAGTATATGCATTGTATTTTTTCAAGTTAAGTAATTTTTAAATGTCTTCAGTCAAAGAAAATGTTACAAAGGTGAAAATACATTTTTTCTGTTAGTTTTTGCAATTTTAGTCTTTAAAAACTTACGCTTTTTCAGAACAAATGTAAATTTTAGACACGAAGAACGCACGGAATTAATGGTTCGTTGCTTTAAGTGATTCTAAAGCTATTGAACAGTTTATCATGTCAGATCGTGAAACAAATGAATTTCAAAAATACATAGTCCATTCCTCAACTGAATTTCAACAATAAAAGCCTCTTCCCCGAAGAAGTACCGAACCTCCTGCGCCGCACGACCGTGAAAATTTTCCTTCCTTCCACGCGCTCGCGATGGTTATCCGCCATCATCTCCGGTAAGCTTCTGGCCTTCGTTAAAATTTCAAGTCACTCGATCGTTCGCTCGTTCGATCCGCGAAAACTTCCGCCGCCGCGCTTGGCTCTCCTTTATTTTCGTGCGCGAGCGATATTGTACCCGGCGATTGCACATTTTCGTCATTCGCCGTGCGTGCGCGAGACTTATTATACCGGCACGCGGCGCATTCTAACGATCCGATTCGTAAAAGCGCTTTTCTCGGGAGAGGCCAATGATACGCGTTTTGCTTTCGAATTTTCTTGCGCGAAATATGCTCGCGGTAATTTTGTCAATTTCGCTTTCTTATTGCGGGGAACGAAGGTGTTTGTTTGAAGCGGCGCGCAGAGTTTTGTGATTAATCGGCTGGCGCAGTGATCCTGTATTGATAAATGATTCGACAACTGTGAGCAATCGATCTTGCTAATTTTATACTTCGTTTTATGCTTAAGTGAGATCTTTTACGCTCGATTAAAGATCTTGTTTTTATTATCAACAGGGAAACATTTTTGATTTAATATTTTGTATACGGGCTACGCAATTCCCAAAGATTACTTGAGATTCCCAAAGATTACTTAAGATTTCTCACAGGATTACTTGAGATTTTTAAAGTTTATTCGAGATTCTAAAACATTATTCGCGATTTCTCAATATTACTCGGGCTTTTCAAAGGATTTTCGAGTCTATTAAGCTATTAACAACAATTTTTTTAATATATTAATTAACTAAATTCTGGCGTGCTACCCACGCTATATTCTTTTTTACATGTATTGTTGTAAAACCAACAACCACACACCCGGGAGGATTATTTAATTGTTTTAAACAAATATTTCAACAATAAAGACGTAAGCCCGACACCTACGTAACCCGGGGGAGAATTTAATTGTTATAAACAAATAGTTGAACAATTAATAGATAGGACCAACACTTGCGTTACCCGGGGGATTTTTTCATTGTTATAAACAAATATTTAAATAATAAATACATAGGTCCGATACCTACGTAACCCGGGAGGGAAGTTAATTGTTATAAACAAATATTTAAACGATAAATAAGTAGGCCCTCACCTGCGTAACCCGGGGCTCTGTTTAATTGTTATAAACAAATATTTGAACAATAAAGACGATAATAAAAAAATTGGTGTACTATGCAGTTGGTACTACGTTAATGAAGATCAAACTCTTAATTTTCAACCCGTTGATGTTTATGGTTATCTATAGATATTAGTTTTTATCAAATGACAATTCCTATGTCTTGCTTAACGAATGAAACTTATAATGTAATAAAAACATTTTTGTAACGAACAAAAATCCCGGGCTACGTAGGTGTTGGGACTACTTATTTATTGTTTAAGTATTTGTTTATAACAATTAACTTTCCTCCCGGGTTACGTAGGTATCGGACCTATGTATTTATTATTTAAATATTTGTTTATAACAATTAAAAAATCCTCCGGGTAACGTGGGTGTTGGGCCAATCTGTTAAATGTTCAAATATTTGTTAAAAACAATTAAATTTTCCCCCGAGTTATGTATAGGTATCGGGCCTATTTATTTATTTTTTAAGTATTTGTTTATAACAATTAAATAGTCCCCCGGGCTACGTAGGTGTCGGGACTACTTATTTATTGTTTAAATATTTGTTTACAATAATTAAATACTGTGATTTAAACATTTATTTTCGTGGTTTGTTGCATCGTTGAAATTATTAAAGAATTATACAGAATTCTATGGAGTACTCCAGGATACTTTAGATTTGTGTAGATTATTTGGATTCGGTTTGGGATTGCAAGGAGTACTAAAGATTTTTCAAGATTACTGCAGATTACTTGAGATTCTTATAGATTAGTACTCAGATCGTTGAAATTATTTTTGAATTTCTTCGGTGTTTAGATTTACAAAACTGTCAAGTTATCTTCCGGAATCTTCAGGAATCCTAAGAAATCTTTAGTAATCTTAGGTAATCTTTAGTAATCTTTCATGAGATTACCGAGTGCGTAGCCCCATCGATGATATAGGTAGATTGTAATCTGAATTTAATCTGAATTTATTGTGTTTACAGGTCACATCGAAATTTTTAAAACGTTTCTGTTTATTATTGATTAATTTTCTGAATACTGATTGTTTTGCAGAAAAAAGTAGGGTAAATTTGATCGATACCCTCTCGAATATTCAGCGCAAAGAAAGAGCAATACGCGAATCGGTCGTAAAAATACCGTTTTCAAATGGAAGTTACATAATTTCAATGTCACGTCCTCTTCAACAGGTCGCCGAACTAGTTGAGGGGACACTCAGCGTTTCTAATGCTGATTATTTTCCTAGTTTTTCGCTATTTTTTGGAATTTATGAAATTCAAGCGAAATGTTTTACTGAAAAATTTATTAAAAACGACACAATGACGACAGGTAGATTGGCCAAAAATTAGTAAAAATTATAAGTTTCTTCTCTTAAAAAAAGGATAAAGCCATTCGTTATACTGGTTATGCGCGAAAATTTGTTATTCCAAATGATTATAAATAAAAATATAAATAGAAATAAGAAGTTAAAATCTAGTGATGTGTGCATCCCTTATTAAAAAATCCCACGCGATTTTATCGATCTCGAGCGAGAATCTCGAATGATTTCCAGAATCTCAAATCGTTTCGAGATGATCAGCCGAGAGAGCAGAAAGCAACAGTTGAGTAACGAACGCGAAACATTGACGCGCGGAGCGTGCCCATCTATCCTAGTAACAAGAAACAATTGATAGTAATTATGTAATTTCATTCAATTATACTTGTAGTAAACGAAAATTAATGACGATAAGGTTTTGATTACTTTGAAAATTTCTCAACCTCGAAATTATACACGTAATGTCGAAAAAAAAAAAAAAAAAAACAACTGTACTATAAAGATAATTTGCAATCTATAATTAGCCACGCATATTAAAATAAATATAACGAATGGCGCCTAATTTTTCTATTAGGTGTCGATTTGCCTTCAGGAAGCTATGGATAGATCAGGAAGGACGAGCACCAAGTTGCCGATGAAAAAGTGCGAGTGGTGCGCTCCTGCTATATCTCTTCTCTCAGTGTAGCCTAAAAAACTCATGAAATTTTCAACGTGGAAGAATTACGCACCGCGTCAAAAACTTTTCCACAGTCAAGGTTACGATCCCATTTCATGTTTCATTCACGACAAAGATCTGGCCGCTCATAATGGCCATTACTCATCGAACATAAAGATTCACAAAGAAAGTATACGAGAGAATCTAAAGTCGGAGAATTTGCGTCATTGCTGTGTTTTGCGTGCTTAATTGGACGAAAGGCAGATGTTATCGCCGCGGAGAAGATTCCACGAGTCGTGGAATTGTAGAATAGAAAATTACGGACAAGGGTTTACTTCGTTGTTTGAAATTTTTTGTTGACTTATTGGTGGGAGTCTAAAAGAAGAAGCTTCGCTGTTTTTATTAGCTGAATTAAACATTCGCCGAAGACGAATCGGACTGATGGAGTGAGAAAGGTCGAGAAGGCGGAATGGTTTCGAGAGAATAACTGTTAGTGACAGTGATTTCTGAATTTATTATGAGAATATTTAAAAACGGAAACTTAGAAATTCAAAAGGTTTGTAGAACACAAATATTGAAAAATCCTGGCCAAACAGAAACAATTTCCAATTTTAAAACTCGTTATTTAGAGTGTCTAGTTTGGTTAATATGAGTAGAAGTGGAATGTGATACTTCGAATCTGATTATTGGATGTTATGCAATAATTCAAATTTTGTTTAATTTGCAAAGAAAAAAAGTTACTTCGTTCATTGAAATGCGTAACAAGTTATTTTCAGCATACATCAATCAGAGATTGCATTCTTTTATTTTCTAAAATTATTAGCAAAAATTGAGTGATAAATTCTGTTTTATCAGTACAATTAATTATTGACGATTTTTTCTGACCTCCCTTAAAACAGCAACATTAACGAGGCCGCAACAGATATCACCGAAAATGAATAACTTACAAGTTTTTAAGCACTGTGAAAAAAAAAGAAAAACGATATAATTCATAACGCCGATTCCAATGAGACGTTCCTTTTAATCGCGAAAAATCAGTCGAGTTTCCACCCTCGAAAGCTCGCCTCGTCGCGAAACATACAGAGATCTCCAAGAAAAATGTACTTACAATGGCGAACTTGGTTTCCGCCGGGGTCTGACCGCCGAGCTTCAAATCGGCGGCGAAGCGCATCGCCTCGACGACGGTGAGCTTCGGCTGGACGAGATCCTCCTGCATGATGTAGCAGGACGAGCGCTTGAAATCCTTGAGATCTCGCGGCTGGCCGTTTATGTTGATTATACCCGCTGCGCCCTCGCATCTGCAACGTTTCCAGAGAAAGCGGGACTATTAGAGCGGCGATTACGTCGCTTTTGATGGACGCCGCGAAGCGGCGTCTGTTTGCGGTGAGTAAAGGACGGTGGTGAGGCTCTTTAAGATTCTAAGTGCCGAGGAGTTTTGGAGCATGTTTACCTTTGGTCGAAATTTTCGTGTTTGGTGAAAGTTCAGCTTTTAAATAGTGCAAAGTATTACCAGAGTGGAAGTATTATATCTCTTACTTTCAGGGTTATTTCAAATGTTCAAATTACATAAGTACGTTTTCAGCTTCAGCTAATTTAAAAACTATACGTCTCCGCGACTAATTCCGAATGCATCCACGTGCTTCCTTAAGAATCGCCATAGACGAGAGCTCGCGGCGGCTCGTGTTTTTTTTTCCCCCCCAAAAAAGAATCTCCGAATGCCGAAGAACCGCAGACCGCGAGAGGACTGACCGCGGAGAACTCGTTCCTCGATCCCCGAATATTGTGTTGCGTCGCGGTCGTTCACTGTAGGAGACTCTCTCGTCGCGCGTGAGCTAATGATCGCATCTGGAATGAAAAAAAAATAAAAATAAAAATAAATAAAAGAATCGCACTAGACGCGGAGATTAGGCAGGGACATCGGTACGGCGACTTGTATTCGGCTCGACTGTTTTTCGTTGCGCAGGTCGAACGGTCAACGATCCCGCGATTATGAGCAGACAGTATTATCATATTTTTGAGACGTCGCGTGATAGTTTGCCTACCGGGTGATCGTAAATCGTCTAGGTCAGTTAATTATGACGGGTACAAAGTTGAAATTGGTTGTTGAAATTGGCATTTGAAATTTGGAATTCCGGTGTTTGGTGAGGAAAATAAAAAGAATCGCGAAGTTGAAGGATTTATGCACGAAAAGACTCAATTTAAAATGCTAATCCGCGACGGCTTAAATTGTTGAGCTCGTCGATCTACGAAATTTATATAATTCGAATAGCCGTTCTTTGCTGCAAATGTTCAAAATTTAGAATTTGATTTTCTCGAACTTTTATTTTGAATTTTTTCGAAGTTTAAGAAATGTAAATTTAAGATATTTTAATTATTCTTAAAGAACGACCGATTGACCGAGGAACTTGCTTGTGGATTCATTCTGCATAAGGTTTATTTTTGTTTGGAGGACTGCTGTGCTTTTCAAGTTGAGACTTAATCATCCCCGGTAGCTTCCCAATCTCTTAAATTTGTTTTATGCAACATGCGTACCTTCAGGTAGACCTTGATTAGCAAGTCCAATTCTCTCGATTCTTCTTTTGTCGCTTAAAAACATATATTTGTACCGTGAATATTATTCAAGAAAATTCCGACGATTTTCAACGTTTATTCAACGTTTCCATCAACGTTAACCGGACGACTTTTTTAATTTATTCAACATACATTAAAGTAAAATCACCGCAGGACGCCTTTGCTTATCTTAAACACACGCACAAAGTAAACGATAAATATCAATGTTAGATAATATATAGAAATAAAATAGAGCAGAGATGCCAAGATTATATCGATCAGATAAAAAAGCAGGTCACCGTTACAGGTTCCACCGATTAAGCGTCCGTATCCGTCATTGCCTGCAATTCAATTAAGGCCTGCATTCACATCGGGCCGACAATCGCGTCCATTCTCCGCAGCCTGACGGTGCATCCTCTCCGAAAAAAAGCGCCGCCCGATGAGCGACGGGCCCCTCGAGCTTCCCGCGCGTCTCCCATCGTAAGCCGGACGCGCGCGCCGCGCTCCATCGTGACCGCGCAACTTTCGTCGTCGCGCGCCGTCACCCCGTTCGTCGCTTCGTATTATTATGTTCCGCCGGCTATCGAGGCCAAGGGTGCAGCGTCGATTTTCGAGGTGGGCTCTTGAGCAATTCGACGGGGGCCCACGCGCCGAGCTTTATTATTCTCCGCTCGGAGCGGTGCGCGTGTAGCTACGCGCCGCGAATCGGCCGGCGAGAGCGTTGCGACACGCGCGCTGATACGCTTATCGGAGCGCCGAGGTCTCGCGGTCCGACGGGGAAGTTGTGCGGGCCTTTCGGAAGCCTGGAAACGCCTCGGCGGCGCGAGAAGGAGGTCGCGCATCGAGGTCTTGCCGTCGCGTGTCGAACTGTTGTTGCTCTTGCTTGACCCTTTGAGCTATGGGAGAGTAAATTGGAAGCTTTATTGACGCCTTGAGGTCGTTGACTTTGCCTTTCCGGCTGCTCTATTGCGCGGTATTGATTAATACGGCGAGTGTATAATTTTTGAGTCGTAATTCTTCTTTTAACGTACTTTTTTTTTATCTATCAACGAATAAACTTTCAAAATTTAAATTATACGAAAGCCTTTAGATGTTAAATAATGCTTTTTCTTTACCACTTTCGGAATAATTTAAATTCTTGCTTAATTCTGTAATTAATGCAGATGATTACGAACGTGCGTTGAGAGTTTGATAGGAATGAGAGACTTGTCATCAGCATAATTTTCATAGTATTTAGTATGATTCATGGCATTCATGATGTATTTGAACATTAATTTTATTCGGTGCAGAAAGTTCAATATTCAAAAGTATTTCGTACACATTAGAAAAACGTTACTTTGATTTTTAATGCAAATATTGATAGTATAAGAAATTAGATATGAGTATAATATGTATGCTTATGAAGATAAGAGCAGAGAAATTGCGTATGGAGATAAACAAAGAGAAAAATAAGTTGTGCCTTTGGATTATTTATTTAATCAGATAAATTGTAAAAATATTTAAATAAAATAAATAAATAATTTAAAAAATCTCGCACTGAAAAAAATTACTATACTTAAGAAAATCTGGTTGTAAGCCAACCTGTTTTCTACATTTAAGAAAATATTTGCTTATATCTAGTAATTATGTATTATATCTAGTGTATTTGTATTAATGTAAGCAAATATTTTCTTACATGTAAAAAATAGGTTGGCTTACGACCAGATTTTCTTAAATATAGTAATTTTTTTTTTGAATGCATAATCTATGATACTTTATAATGTTGTACGACCTTTTTTGCCTTCTTATTCGTATCGCACCATCGATTTTCCAATGCCACGAAAAACTCAATGCTTCGCTCAATTCTCATGCGCGTGTCATTAAAAATCTTGTTTTCATGAAAAATGTAGCATCTTATGCAGTTAAATAATTAAACATGCAAATTGCTTTAAAAATGTCCACACGGCATAAGTATTAGCCGAAGCATTAAATAAACGATTAAGCCACTAGAGTGGCTTTTTCACATCGAAATCATAAAATGAAGTTCAAGACGCAGACTCGGATGGAAGAACGTCAAGTAAGCGTTTCTTGCGGCCGATGAAAAAATATAGAGTCGCGACTATTACGACACGTGCCAATCCATCGCTGCAAAGTTTGATAGTCGCATTAACGTTTGCGTTACACTGGCTAATGCATGCGGTTTTGATGAATCTATTTCAGAAATACGAGGAAAATGAAATTGAGAAAAAGCTGCGCACATAAACTGGCCAATTCGTAAAAACTACTTGACTTCGATGAACGTCACCGATCGGAAAAAATAGAACGCGAAACTGGATAAAAACTCGATTTGCAAGTAAAAGTTTTTGTCATCTCTGATTATTTACTTCAATTTCTTTTTTCGCTTCAAATTCTAATAATTTTTTGAGAATCTTGCGTTTCTCGATAAAATTAAAAAGAAAAAAAAAGAAGAATAAAGTTCACGCTTGCATAATTGGAAGAAGCAAAATTGTTTTTTCCCCAGACCTGCTTCATAAATAATTCATGAAACTTCTCTGAAAATCATAATTCTCCAAAGCCATTCAACAGCAGATAGGCAGTAAATTTTTGAGACAACAATGGACGTACTTGTATCCAGCCAAGACGTTGAGCAGCGTCGATTTTCCGGCTCCGGACGGGCCGAGGATGGCCGTGAGCTCTCCGGATCTGAACTGGCCGCTGACGCCCCTCAGGATCAGCTTGGAGCCTGCAAAACAAAGGGCAACAATCGTACAATAAAATAGCTCCCCGAGGCGAGGCAGGAAAAAAAAGAGGCGAGTTGTGCAATTCCTGTCGGCAATAGCGCGACTTCGCGCGTCAGCTGCGGGAGTGACAAGCGATGATTAAGCCCATCTCGCGGGCTTATTATCTCGCGTCGTCGGCTGAAAACCTCTCGAGGATTACTCGTCGAATGCTGCCGCGTCTCGGGCGCGAGACTGTTTTTCGGTATTTTCCAACGGTTTGTCAGAAGCTTCCGCGTTCGGGGAAAAACGCGAAACAAACACGCAACGCCGTCCAGAGCATTATGGCTTTGGTAGTCTGGAATCCTTGAGTGCTCTCCTCGATCGTAATGATTTATATGTTAGTCGGAGAACTCTGCTTCGGAGAGGAAACTCCTGATTATATTGGAAAAGTTTGTCGGGCGATGGATTTGCGCTGGAGTGCAATATGTCCGAAATGCATCCTGCGATGGACACAAGAAGAGAATAAAAAAACTGTTTGAGTATCAAGAGTAGGCCGCACATAATTTGTATTTGTAAATACACTGTTTACATTTACATAATTAGAAAGTTTTTGGAGCACTTCTCATCAGCTGTTATGTCAATTCAGCCAGTTTTAAAACTGGGAGCTCGTTGCGATCGTTCCGCCGATATGTCGAATTTCATACCTGATAGGCCTCAATTTTAACTAGATTTGCATAATTAGTTGAATAATTACAAGCTTGCGAAAAAAATTTTAGATTTGATTGGTATACAAGGAAAATTATCGTTTTATTTAAAATTTTAAATGACTATTTTAAGCTAGTAATCTTTGTCATAAAGTCAATTAAAAACCATCCTCGCGAAAAGTATATAAAAAACAAAAAAAAAAAAAAAAAAACAGATTCGATTAGGAATCCTTTATTAATGAAATTCGGAGCCTCCGCAATCGAATCCTAAATTTGTGTAAAAAATCTATATAATTTTTACAACTTTCATAAACCAAAAAGCCACGTTCCTCCCAGAAACGACCAAGAAAATCTCCGCGCGAAGCCGAAGGAAAAACGGCCGGCAGGCCGTTTCGTCAAGCCTTGCATCCCGGGGAAAGTTTCTCTTTTCGCTTTGGGGTCTCATTCTTCGAGCGATGTCGCGCGCGTGACGCTCATGCGAATGCGGAGCGTCACCACCCACAATAGCGCGCTTCTCACGCGCCGCGAGCCGACGACCGGGGGCCTTCCAGGGCAACAATGGAAACGGCATGAGCGCGAGCCTTGTGATTCCGCGGGCGTGCGAGGAAAGAGACCGTCTCCCGGAGGCAGCTCGAGGCGCGTGCGCGCAGCTCTCGGAGAAACCCTAGGCTTTTCCGACTGATTTACCGCATAATTAGCTCGCTTTTAGCTTTGCTCGTTTGCCGTTGTAAAGTGCGCGTTCGCGAGCGTTTGCTTTGATTTGGAAGATTTTTGTAATGGAGAGACTGCTCGAATGTTTTATATTTTAAGTATACATTTTTTGCTTTTGTTCAGTTGATAATCCAGCAGCTATTAATTCATCGTTAATTATTTTCTTATACTAATTCAAATCACGTAACGCATCAGTTTTTACTGACACAAATTGATTTATTATACTTGCACAGAAATTTATCCTGTCGGCAATGAAAGCATCGACGAATATTAGTCCTGAATTGCGGCACTTAAAAAGTCGCACTTCATAAAAGAAAAAAAAGAAAAAAAAAACAGTGGACGAGCGGTAATGCATCACCCGAGAAGTATTTCTTCCTCGATGCAAATCCGGCCGCCGAGTATCTTTTAACAAAAACGCATTACAAAGTTTCCTGCGATTATTCCGAGCCGAAGCACCTCGGCACAATGAGGCAACGTCTCGCGCACTGCGTATAATTATAAGGGCAACTGTGCGATTTGCTCGTGTATCATTTCCCGCATGCGTTTTCGATTCGCGTCAGCACTCGTTAATTTATTCGCGGAAAATCTCTAAAGTCGAAGGAGAGAAGGCGTCTGTGCAGCTCCCGAGTACACTTTGTGTAGTTTATTGGAGCTAAGTTCGATCAAGGTTGACTTGTTACGGTAGCATTGCTTTTGAATAGCTAAATTCGTCAGCTGTTTCTGCGTAAACACGTCTCCGCAGCCGATTTAATCATTCGTACATTGTAGTGAATTTTGCTTTTTTCTTCGTTGCGATAATTTATTGGCTGATTTTTTTTTTTATTTCTGACGTTACGGAATTAATTTCCTTTTTGTATCTGTCGAAATTTTTAAGCTTTGTTTACTTCTATTTACACGTATATATATATGGTTTAATAAAAAAAAATACACGCAAATGTCATTCATTTCCTTTTTATATACCTCCAATGCTATTTTTTTTAGCACGTTAATCTTTTAATTCGGTCTCACATTTATCATTCTGTTAAAATAGTCTTAAAAGGCATAAGAATTTATTTTTTTTAAATTGCTAATGTTTAATAAATATAAAATATAAAAATTATTGAAAATTAATATATATAGAAAGAGTCCAAGTAAAATAACTAAAATAAAATTGAAAACGTGTTTGTTCTTCTACATGAATAATATGAAAATTCAAATCGTTGAACAGTCACGTGTTAAAATTTTTATAACTGCATATTTCAAACCTGTATTCAAGCTCACATTAGTGGTTTTTAATAAATGGGTGTGAAAAGATGTTTTACAATCTCGATGCGAAGCCGTAGACATAATAAAAATTTTATGAAAATCTATTGTTACATTTATCTAGAAAGTACAATCGCGAAATAGCGATTATTTTAATAGATTTTCCATGAATGCTTTTTCCTTCAAAACAGCCATTTAAGAAGTTACACCAAAGAAGCTTTTGCTCGTAAGCCGCGCTCTTCGGCAAGGTTTTGTCGAAATACACTTTCTAGTCTTAATAGCAGACTATAAAGTTCTTCAGTCAGTTCCGACACCTGAAGATAGGAAAAAAGAGACAAAGCGAAAGTGCCAAGACGGTTCTGCGACTTATTCCAAGTTTTCACTTGGCTCGATCGACATACAATTGATAGGATGATCGGTTAGCTTGTATTCGATATAACGAAAGCATAACACCTCGCAGTAATCCAGATTAGCAATTTAAATAGCGTTGGAGACCTATTATAGCCTTCGACCGCGCACACATTCTGCTCACTTTCCTTGGCATTATATACATACACCACAATCGGCAATGAACTTTTTTGGTTCACAGTTTTTTTTTTCTCTCGTATAGGACTGCGAAACGGCGAGAATTTTTGTCTGAAGCAGGATAGTTTTAGCTTTTCTGTGCAGGTGTACGAAAAAGGTAGATAAATTTTCATTTACTTTTGACTTGTTATCGAAATTAAAATTAGAAAATATTAGGAAAACAAAGTTTCTCATATTATTTATGCTACATTAATTGGTAAACTAATTTGAGTTGACCAATAATAAATTACGAATTACCTTAGCATAATTGAATACAGATTGCTTTAGTATGTTATAATTATTACATTACAATGGATACAAACTATTAATGTGATCTATTTAATTTATTGATTTTCAAAGAATTTTATTTCTTGAAAAGTTTCCTCAAAAGGCGTTATATTTAGGTCATTTGAATTATTTAAATCAGAATTTAATTACGCATCTTAATTGCAGATTCGTAAAAAAGCGATAGTAAAAGTGATGAAAATATACTTAAGGTAATGTTGCATCGAATTCGGTCGATTAATAAATAAACCTCGTTTTAAAATTAGATCTATATAATTTCACTGATGATCTGGTTATTCGTTCTAAATTATGCGTATTCTGAGCAGCATTTTGCAACTGTAAGCGATATAATTACGTAGGTTTTTTAAAAAGCCTAATTATATACCGTAATTAATGGTATCAGCGCGTAAGCTATAATACATCTTCATTATTAGAGACTCGTATTTTCTCCATTTTTATAATTTTAAATTAAAACCATTTCTTACATCATGGTAATGTACAGATAATTGCGAGCAATGTTATGATAAAAAGTTTGTGCAACTCGGAAATTTAGTTGTATGCAAATTTCATTCGGTTATTTATTTATTTTCTCCTTCCATTTCTAATCAGTAATAAATTAGGTGAAAATTTAATTTATGCTCGCAAGAGTTTGACCTCAAATCTCAATGACGTCTAATATGACATCCCATTTTTCGGATGACTGAATTCGCGGGTTGATGAATTTCGGCTGACCGAGACATAATGGATTCGATTTATCATTTGGGAAAGTTTCGATTTACAACTGGAATTTGCGATTCCAAAACATTTTGAAATTAAAGTAATTAGTCTTTTTATATTAACTACTTCTTGCAGAGTCCTTTAAGTAACGGATTAACGGATTTGTGTGATTACGTAGAATTTTAAATGTAGTAATTAAATAAATTCAATTGTTAAATTCAATTGAATTGATAAATTCAATTCAATACACTAAATTGTGGCATCTCCCAATTCTATATTGAATTGCAGTTCATCGTTATTTTTGGAATCCTTTATATTTTTCTATATGCATCTAGTTTTTAATGCAAATAATCTAGTTTATTAGCTAATTTTAAGAAGGTTGTACATAAAAAGACATTGAAATAACTATTTTAATTTTACTTAAAAAATATTTTTACCTAATTTCTAGAAAGTGAAACTAAACCAATATGTTTTTTGATAATGATTAAAATACTGTAAGGATGAACTACATATAGTTAGTCATTCGGTTAATGTTGATTAGAATAACAAAAGAACTTCATGAAGTCATCGCCAATTCAAGAAGAAATAATGAATAATCCGGAATAATCAATTTTTAACACAAAAAGAAGTTTCAGATTAGAGTCTAATTTCCTTAATACAATAGTTAATATCACGACAGTTCGTCATAAAAATTTAATGTTAGGAAAAATTGTTTGTAGTTTTCCGTTCATTAATTTATTACGTAGCGACAGAAAAAGACAAAAAATTGATAGCATTCTTCTCGTGATTCATTCATCAACTATATTGTGCACCGTTAAATTTACAGCGATATACGTTAGGTTGCAAAGAAACTTCAGGCATTTCTCGAATTACTATTGTAGTTAAGTACACAAATCAAAGTTTTTTTACGTCGTTCAATCGTTATGACGCGGAAAGATCAAGGACAAAGTGTAGAAACCTGAAAAATTCGTTTCCAATGAAGAATTTTGCAATTTATAGAAAAGAGCGGTTTGGTGTACTTTTTTTTTTGTCCCCCTTCGGTCGTTGCGGTTGAGGTTACGACTTTGTATTCCCGAGATTTGATTTAAACGCGTTTTTAAACTTGGCTGCGTTTAATAATACACTTCGTTTATAAAAATTGTGTCGTCCTCATAATTTCGATTGCAGAACAGGCCTTGTTAATTTGCATGCGCAAAAAAAATGATTCCGATAGATATTTTGCTTAATTACACAGTACAATTTTTACAAGTGAATTCTTCATAAATCACGGTAGATTACAAGGTAAGCAAGATTAAGCAGGCTTAAACTTTTACGTTATCACCGATATTCCAAAATAAACAAAATAATTAATTTGGAGAAGATTAATTCTTAGAAGCTTGATATTCTTTAAAAAGAAAAAAAAACTAGCAGCGCGTGTAATAATTCTCGAGATGGCGCAATTTCGTAACGGCGAATCAATATTTTATTTCGAAATTTCCATTTGATTGATACTGCAAGAATCCTGAGACACATTCGATGCATTTTATATTAATCCATCCGCGTAACGAACTCGTGTCGAAACCCCAAAAAACGTACATATCTGCCTCGACGAATCGGCCGCGGGAATAAATAAAATTAATCGCATAAAGCGAGTTTCGCCGACTTGTCATATTTATCTGCTTCAAATAATAAAGCGGAATAGCCAATAAAGCAGCACTGATTTGTCATCGCTTCGTATACCCGCGAGACAAAACAATCCGGTAATTTACAAAGCCTTGCGCCACGAAGACCCGTCGGAAGCGGTATGCGACTTTCGGCCTCCGCGGGCCCATTATCTAAAAGCCTCCGGATTTTAGCACCTTCGCACAAAAAGCAAGAGAGCGTCGCCTTACCCTTTCGGCCGGTGGGCACCGTGTAGGTGAGGTCGTTGAATTCGATGTTGACGGGGGTCATCTTGGCGACGTGAGCGAGAGCGGACGCGCTGGCCCCTTTGACGCTCGGCTCGGGGCGACGATCCTTGGTCGCCGCCTGCTGCTCCATGATCTCGGTGGCTCGTCAGTCGGTGATGAGTAAGCTGCCAAGCCAGCGCGGCTCGCAAGCCACTCGCATCGCCCGCGGGCTGCCTGCAAAGCGAGAGGAGGCTTAGGAGTGAGTCACTCGCGGCTCGAGCTTGCGATTCGTTTATCGACTGATACTTTTCTTCGACGAGCGTTTGATCTTTCACCGCGGTGGTGCATTTTTTTGCCTTCTTCGGGCTTTCGGATTTCTGTTTTAATTGTTGTTCGGGTTTATTGCCTCGTTGGAGGTGTTTGGTTGAATTTCAATATTTTATGACGCACTTATGTTTTATCGTCTGGATAAGGGTTGTTTATAGCAAATATTTTACTTTTAAGTGGAATGATAATTTTGAGGAAAAACTTGTTTAAGTTTAATTAAAAGAATTTTTTTAATTAAGATTTTGCGATTAAACAATGTTTAAAATTTACCATAATAGTTATATATGTATTTTTTTTCATTTTTTTTTTCTAGGAAAAATATTTAATTAGCAGATGGCGATATCGATGCAGCAATTGAGATCAAATAACAATAAAAGTTCTGCAATTCCACCCGCTCATATTGTAACTGATAAGACGAGAACAATACCCTAGTTAATCAAATATTGAATAATAGATAAAGATTGAAATCACTAACATTTGGTAACTGACAATTCACCAGTTGTCATTGTTTGAAAGATATTTCAAATTAATAATCTGAAATTATATAATCTAAAGTGCATTTGTTGAATTCCGCAAAATATCTAAAGTTTAATGTTAATATCTATACGACAAATGTTCCATTCAAGTTGGCGCAAACGTAATGACAAATATTGACACACTATAGGATAAGACTCGATAAACTAGAATCGTGTATGAGATCAGGGTTGGAGGAAAAAGAAGATATGTTCGCTAATTCACCGCTCGACTCGGTGGCAGAACTGTTTGCGAGTACGGAGACAACTATTGTTGTTATGATTGCAATTACAGAAGCGTAGGAGGTGCAGTACTTCTCGAGTCACGATTTACTTGGCAAAACAACTCGACGTAACATACGATCTGTTTAATGTTCCAGTTGTATATTTTCCAGTTTGTTGACTCAAATTAACAAAATGAATTCGTTGTTTTTTGTTTGTATCTTTATTTGATTTACTAATATTATTTGTTATGGGAATAATTAATATAAATAAATGAGAGAAGAAGGTACGTGTTTCGGGCTTTTTCAAAAGAGTTTGTTTCCAAATTATTCTAGTATTAGATCGAACTTTCAAAATTGGATCTTCTGTATCACAAGAATATTGTATTTAAATTAATAATCTTATAGAATAAGATCAAAAGTGTCCTACCATCCGCGTTCCTTGAATAATGATCTAATACAAAAAGTTTGACAATCTGTTCATTTCTAAATGACACTGATGGTTTACTTACGATGGTTTATTGAAAAAAAAAAAAAAAATTATGGCGAATCATCGACCGCGTTGAAAAAAACTGCATCCTCACAATTTAAATATCGTTCGGAAAATGATGAGTTTCACTTTGACCAGACTGACGTATGCTATAAATACCATGGATCACAATAAAGAAGCCTCGCAGCCTTATTGCACGCGCAAGAAAAGGTAAACACCATGCAAATGCTCGCGAGTTATAATCATCGTCGAAAGAAGCAACGATTAGAAAAACTTTAGATCGTTATCACTCGGCTTTTTACTCGGTGAAATTTTTTTGTTTACTGAAGTCATTAGATTTTTTAGTCGCGAAATAAAATTAGTAGCTTTGCATTAATTAAAATTATCGGCCTGCCATTTGTTAAATAAGTCGATTTAATTTTAAGCACCGTCTAATGAGTGTTTCGTTGTATGGCACATCGACGACTAAATTATACTCATTTCGACATTAAAAACAAAAAATTGCTTAATAATTATCCAATTTAAATAAGCACTTTTCAATAAGTCAATTAAAATAATATTTTTCTTCGTCATTCAGCCGTCCCAATGATTACCGCTCTTTCAATCAATTTATTTTCAAATTAAAACCCAATATTAATAAATCTTATCAATTAATTGACGACTCTTCAAGGCCCGCAACTCAAGCTCTATCCTAGCTTTCCTCAAGACTCGTGACTACTCCAATTTAAAACTCAACCGAAGCAATAACCTCCCGAAATAGCTTCAAAGAAATCATCATCGAGCAAAGTACACGCGCCACCATCCGAGGCGAGTCGCGCGAGCGCCGAAATTGCTCGCCGACCGCGGCGAATCACGATAATAACGCGACCGGAAGAAGCAAGCGTCGCCGAAGCGGGGTGCATATACGGAGAGGAAAAGGGAACGGCGCTCCCGACATTACGCGAGCGTACGCCTCCTCTTTACGGGAGCGTCGCATTGTTGCACCGCGTGGCCTGACCGATTACGACTGCGACGCGCCGCACACACACGCGCGCGGGCACGCCCGTGTGCTCTCTTTGCCGCTGGCTCGCGCGGGCGGCCCCGTCGCTTCTCCGTTCGCGGGCTTTGTTTCTTCTAGTGGCCGCGGGTAGCGAATTTCGCCGGTGTACGGTGACGATGGGTTTGTTGGATCGGCGAGCGAGGAGTCGGGGAAGTGTGGCTGGAGTATTGGGAGTAATGTAACGCGGCGTTTAAAGGTGAAGGCAGCGGAAAGAGCGGAATTATATTACTTGGGTCAGTCGATGCGGCGTAAGCGACGCGGTTTCTTTTGATTGATACATTTATTTTGACGCGGTGAATTAAGTTTTATGCTCATGTGAGGGAACGGGTCGATAACCAAGTTACATTATCAAATGTAAATGCAGGATTTCATG
>JAWWEM010042942.1:0-13258 GCA_035582935.1 Ormyrus thymus
AAAAATACTGTATCTTAGGTGAAATAAGCTAAGCGTTGCGAAGTCTCTCCTCGTCTCTCTTAATACCGAACATGTAACAAATAAAGCGAGCGTGCGTTTTAAAACATATGTAATTTATCAAATGTATACTAAATTCAGGATCGTAATATGGCTGTATGGATGTATTCTTAAATGCCAATAAAAACCAGAAAAAAAAAAAAAAGTCGGCTTAAACAACGCGTTCTCCTCTTTTTTACAGCCTTTGTGCCTTCTTTTCACGGCAAAAGGAATACACGCAGCCCCGAACCGGGAGATTATTTTCCGCTCGACTCGAGCGGATACGCGGGCGTAAGCTCCTTCGCAGACTGCGAGCTAAGAGCTTTAGAGAGAGCTTTTTACAGAGTCGTCACCTTTATCTGGGCGATTTTTTTGCTCCTCGCGCCGCCTTAGAGATCAATCATTCAGGCCGCTGCAGCGGCAAGACAAACCCGCCTCGGTCTCGCAGGCCCGGCGGAAAGCCCGAGAAAAATTCCGCGGCGGCGTCGCGGAGCTTTCCTCCCATCCGGCGGGAGGGCCGAGCCTCGGTGGCGCGTCGAGCACGCGCGGCTAGGACTCGAGCAACGCGACATTGTCGAGGGTCGCGCGCGGCTGCTTTGAGCTCTTTAAACTTTTCCCGGAGCTCTCGCGGCGGCGACGGGCTTTCCTCCGATTTTCCCGAGGCGCGCGCACACGCGTTTATTCATTCGAGAGCCCCGGCCGCGCCGCGAGTTTCTTGCACTTTTGCTGCGCGCGCGCGGGAGAGAGGCAAAGAGACGCCAGACGTCGCTGGGCGCGCGAGGCTGAACGAGAAGACGGGAGGGGGGCCTCGATTAATTTATGTGCGCGCGGGACTCGCTCTCGGAATCCCTAATTCCCTGGACTCTGACCTCTGCCGCTGCCGCGGCGCTGCGCTCGCGAAATTTTCAGATTCCCGAGGAGAGATTGCAGCGCGGTGTTTCGCGTGAAAAGTTTTATTGTCTGCGGATAAACGCTGGGTGGATCGTTGATTTGTTCTTGTAGTTGGCGAGGTGAAACTAGAAGGATCTTTCTGGACTGCTTAATTGAGGAATAAATACATTTTATTTTCTCTTCTTGTGAGTATCTTTTTCAAGCTCGGAGCCAAGTAATTTTAGTGAAAAGAATCTCGCATAATCAATTGTAAAAATTAAGCGGCGAGCCTTGTCGTGAGTCCATGTACGGATTCTCGTCTAACGTCGAAACGTTGCGAGCAAAGAAAGAAAGATCATTCTAATTTCACCTCGCCAACAGCGAGACTATCGACTGGCCATTATTAATAAATTTTTGTGGTTTTTTCTTCTTTGAAGCAAGAATGTAATAACGGAGCAGCGCCGTTCGCGTCGAAATCGGCAACACTAAATTTTCGCCTCCGCCCTCAAGAGCGATAAATCGAGAATGAAATTAACAAATAAAGTGCACTCCTCCGACGTGCATCTCGCAACGGGCCCGCCGTCGCGATCGTGCTGTTTCGTTCCTCCTAACGTCCGCTCGTTCCTTCTCTCCGCGCTCGGAATTTTCATATTTACGGCCGCCGGCTCTCTCTCTCTCTCGGAATCGATCGCGCGCGCGCGGTATTTTGAATTGCAAGCTGCCCCGCGCGCGCGAAAATTGCTCGGTCATACGATATCCTCGCGCGAGCTTGAATTTCATTACGGGCGACTTCTCTCTCTCTCTTTCTTTCCCGCGGTGTGCAAAAATGACGCGCACGTGCGGCCGTAAATTGATATTCGCTTTTGAGGACCGAAATTAAATTCCCCCGCGTGCGATATTTTCTGCCCAGTGTATAATAACCGCCGCGCTCTCTCGTTCGCTCTGTCATTACGAGCGATCGAGCATTTAACGCTCGCGAAGACGAGGGAGGAGAGAGAGAAAGGGAGAGAGAGAGTGAGAGAGAGAAACTCGGGGGTATTATAATGTAATCGGGCTCTGTTTCTGAAAATAGCGCGAGAGGGAAGGCCTAAGTGTCTACCCGCAAGCGGGGGGGGGGGGGGCGGTGACGCTTCATCGCGAGATTGATTAAAAGGGAGAGCGAGGGCACGTAAGAATAATAGTGGAAAGTGTCGAAGTCGGCTTTGCGTTTTGTCGGCATCATTATTTCTGGCGCTTCCGCCCCCTTAAAAAAAGGGGCCTCTCTCTCTCTCTCTCTCGTTAGGGGTCCCCGGAATAGAGGGAAGAGGAGAGGCGACAAAGCGAGGACCGGAGCCAGACGGGACCGCCGCGAATATAAATACAATAGTTTCTGAGACAAAAGAGTTGCGCGTACTTTGCGGGGAGGGAAATATGCGGAGTGAGAGAGAGAGAGAGAGAGAGAGCGGCGCCCCCTCTGGAAAATCCGCAGAGGCGACACGCGACGGCTATTGAAATGCGAATCGCGCATAAAAGAGATCTTCTCTCTCTCCGCGGAGCCGATATGCCTTCCTTTTTCCTTTTTTTTTCTCTTTTTTCGTTGCCTCCTTCCCTCTCTTCTCTTTTTTGTCAGGCTCTCTCAAAGTATACGCGCCGTGCTTTACCCTATTATCTAGCTGCGACGCCGAGCAGGATTTCCTCTGCGGCGGCGTAAACGCTGGAATAGTTTCGCCGCGCGCGCGCGACTCTTCGACGGGGGTATTGAAAAATGCCGGGAGGAAACTGGATATAGATGCCGGATGCAGGAGATCTGATGTGCGAGCGGTGTATGGATACTTTTGAACAGATGTCGTGGGGAGGGGGGGGGGGGCTTTTTCAATTTCGCTTCAGTTTTTGGAATTTTTTAGGGGAAATTTTGCGTACAACCGCTCGGGGTTGGGTTTCGAGTAATGACTATTTTCGAAGAAGCCGGTTTTTGGGTGAATTTTCCGTGCAAAATAGTTGAAAGGAAATTATATTTTTAAAAACGGGATTACAAGCTCCATTTGACTATTGGCTCGCACGAATTTCCCGTCGAAAGCAAAGCGAGGCCATTATCGCACCGCAACAATCAGCATTACTCCCGCGGCCGAGTTCAATACTCGGACCTCTCGCCGGGACACTTGACCGAAGCCCGTCGATTAATTAAAAACCCCTCTCTAACCTCAAAAAAAAGAAAAAAAAAAACAGTCCGCACACCGTTGCAGCCCGCCTATTTAACTCGCCGAGCGGTGGAGAGAAAGAGCCTTCGCAAAATCAATGAAAAAGCTAATGCACGCATTCTCCACTTTCAAATCAGCGGTCCGCGTAATCACGCGGCGGCTCGCAACAAAGCACAGACACGTGCGGATAACAGAGAGAGAGAGAGAGGCTCGGGGGGCTTCGAAGCTGCCCGAGCCTCGTTAGCCGGCGGCGCTAATTGATATTACAACTAAAGGGATTGCCGCCGGTAATCGCGGCGACGGAGCGGACCTTGTCGCGGCCCATTTGACGCCTAATGGACCGGCGCGGCTCCGCAGTCCGAGGCCGTTTCACGTGCGATCATTTCTTAATGAGCCGAGAGAGAAAGAGAGAGAGAGAACTGCTCGGGGGCTGCCGAGGTGGCCGAGGAAAAATTTCGCCAGCTGTGGTTTCCGGAATATTTAGGGAGCTGCGGCGAGGCCTCGACTGCCGGGGGGGGGGAGGGATATTTATTGCCGGGGCGAGAGGAGGTGATGCCGAGTAACGAGGGTCCTTATTTCCTTTGGCTTTTTCGAGGTTGCTTCGACGGTGCAGTACGATGTTTATATTTGAATAATATATAAACTTTAGTCCTCGAGCTCGCCGGCGAAAAAGGACAAACTAGAAATACTTATCTGTCAACGTCTTTAACCTCTTCATTCGCTTCAGTCCATTAATCGTCGCTCTCGCTCTCATTTTTTCGGAAAGCCTGAATCCTTCCCCCGATAATCGCTCCTTACATTAGAGTCCCTCTCTCTCTCTCTCGGCGGAGCCTCTCGCATTCCGGCCGGCTTTCATGGACATCTTGCCGCGCTTTTTCTTGGGGAGGGGGCGGGGGGCTCTCTAAAGAGGCGCTTTATCTCCCGCAATTTCCCCGAGTGGCGCAAATCCCCATTAAAAAACTATATCGCGCTGCGCCGCCGCGGCGGTTCGAGATGTGAATGGGGCAATGCCGCGAGGAGATAAGGCCTGCGCGCCGCTCTCTCTCTCTCTCTGCCTTTTTCGACGCGGCTGCGGCAGCGAGCCTTTTTGCTCGCGGAGCTTTTTCAGCGGATCTTGCGCGGCTGCCTGCTCGCATTATGCGGGCGAGGATTAATATTTCGCCTGTAATTCCGGTTATTTTATTTGAGACGGCGAGGGGGGGGGCGACTTGGTAATGAGAGTTATATATTTTTTATTGTGTGTTTAAGGTCTCGCTCGAGGGTTTTTTTTGGGGGTGGAGGGCTGTTTAGGTTTTAGGCTTGGCAGTGCGATGGAGTTTTTTAGTTGAAAAGTGGTCAATGCTGAAGACAAAATGGGTGATTAATGACGATGATAAAGTAAATTTAGACAATGGGTCATTCTTTTCTCTCTTTAAGTTCATAACTTTTTTTATACTTCATTTTACTATTTATGATAGCACCAGTTTTTCCCCTGTTAAATATTTTCTTGATGGATTCGTTATAGGGACTGCAATTTAATCGAATTCTCTAATTTTATAGTTTTTTGACAATTTAAAGATTAGATAAAATGAAAAAATAAATAAACGTGTTATTCTATATTGAGAAATTCATTTACGGGGCCAAATCTTTCTTTCAATACTTAATTTTAACAATCCTTTCTTGCAATAGCTGAGTGGTTTGCATAGCTCTTTTACGATCCAACTATTGCCTCATTATCAAGTAAATATTCCAAGCCTGTCCCTGTAAAAACCTCCCAGAAAAAGACATCTCCCCCCCGACACGAAATTCCTCTTCCCAAGCACTCAATCACCGTCCAATCATAACCGCATTGTCGAGGCCGAGAACCAGTCAACCCAGATCGCTCGCGCGTCTCTAAAACCAGAAAAGGACCGAATCGCTCCGATTCGGGGTCAGTTCTCCGCCTCGGCGGAGCACCTCGCGCCCGAGTTCGTCGAACCCGAAGTTTTGTCTGGCTCTTGGCAAGTATTTCCACGGGCGCGCGCGAGGACCGTAAATCTTGGGTCGGGCGAAAGCTATACCTGCCCCCCCAGCTATGTCGGCTCGAGAGATGCCACTCGCCGGGAGGGAGAGAGCGACTTTACGGGCCTTTTAAGGCTTTTACGGACGCGCGTTGCCGAAAAAATTGGGTGTCCTAATGAAGTTTGGCTGAAAGGGTGGCGGATCCATTATGCGCAAAGCTGACCCTTCCGGGAGGGATGCGGGAGCTGCTTGCTCGCCGTGACGGACCGAAGTAGTTTACTGCATCTGTTATTTTCGGGGCGAGTTTCTAGAACGATGGAGCATTAAAAAATAACTTTAGTTTCAGCGCTTGACTGGGTTGGCGCGGAGAGACGAGTTTTTTCTTTATCGAAAAAAGCAGAGGATCTGCATGTAAGAAATGTATAAGGAATTAATTATTCTGTAGAGTCTTGAAATATTTTACTTTAAAATTCCAATAACGATGTTGTATTTCTTATCGATGGAACTTTTAAATTCAGATTGCTTCGTTCACCTACTTGTGAAATCAACCCCGTTACGTAAAACAATGACTTCCTAGACTCAAAAATGCCAGCAGCTTAAAGAAAAGTCGATTCGTCGCAGCTGAAAATAGAACGCCTCCTAAAAAATGCCCTCCCGCCGCCCTCGAAAGGCAGCTCTCGCCTCGCGCTCGAAGTGCGAAAATTGAAAAAGCGCGCTAGACTTGGAGTGCGCCTCGCGATTTCTCGCTCTCGATCGGCGCTCCGCGTAAACGCGCGTTAATTGCACTCGCTTGCGGAGACGCCTAATGATTGCCCCCTTTTAATACGCGCGAAATGCTGATTAGACCCCGCGCAAGAAGCGTCACAATGCATAATGAGGCCGGGGCTTATTGAATCTCCCGGTCCGAGACAAGGCGCGACATTGTCCGCCCGGTGCCTCGTTAATTATCTCGTTTGCGCGCAAAAAAAATGGCGCCCCCGGATCCTTTCGATTACTGTAACGCGCGCTTCCGTAATTAACAAGGCGCGCGAGCAAAGGCGCGCCCGGATATTTTCTCGCGGCCCTTTCTTCGCAGCCCCTTTTCACTGCCGCGCTCGCGCGGGGGAGGGACTTAGGCGGGGGGGGGGGGGGTCATTGTTCCGGGGGCGCATTCTGTTGAGGCGAGCTTTTTATCGCAAGCTGCACTTTGCTTGATACAATGTACTGGCCTTTACACAGCAGCCAGACGCGCCAGCTCGATGCTGCGATTAACGAATTCGCTCTCGCGGAGTTTCAATATAAAGGTGCGATGAAAAGCTGCTGCGCGCTCGTTTGATAAGGGAGGGGGGCATTGTTCCTGGACGGCGTCGCCGTAAATATGACCATTCAGTGGGACTTATTTTAAGGAGGGAGATTGTATGGAGACACGATGGAGTTTTTATTTGGGTTTTCACTGATATAATTAACGGATTAACGGATCGAGGAGGTCGGCCGGAGGCTTTTGTTAAGGAAGTGGAGTTGCTGCACTTTGCGTTGTTGGAGAATTTTCAGGTGGTATTTAGTGCTCGTAATTGGGAAGAAATTTCGTTTCATCATCCGTTGATGAAGAGTAAAGGGCATTGTGACTCCTTTTAACAAGTTTAATCTCCTATGATTTCTTTCCCCGGACTTTGAAGCTGTTGGTCATCATTTAATTAAGTCCGTTGGTCGAGTTTCTTTTTAACATCAATTAACAATTAAATTATTAACAAAGTATTGTGAAAAAAGTTTTTTTATTGCACTTTACGTAGTTTTAATGCTCCGCGACCTGATTCTCGAAAAAAAGGGTGCAATTTTTACAAAAACATTGTTTACCGCGTAATCAACCAAGAATTTTTAAACAAAATGTGCGTCGGCACTCTGCAAAATTAAAACAGAAGAAACTCAAAGAATTACCTTAACAAAATTAACGGCCGCAGAAAATAATTTAGCAAAAAACCAAAATGCAACCCAACGCCATTCTCTCCTCAAATAACCCGTGGAATTCATAAATATGCATAAAAACTCGCGCCCCTCGACAAAAAGGAGCTGCTGCGCTGCGCGTGACCTAAAATAAATGTTTTGTCTAACTTCAATATGCAAAGAGCTCGCCGAAGAAAAATAACCGCCGCCGCCTCCTCGCCCGCGGAGTAATCTAAAAAAAAAACGCCTGGAAATTTTTAATTTTCTAAATTTCGAACACGAAAAGACGCGGCCTGATACGTTTCAATTTTTTAGCGCAAGTCGCGGCACTTTGGATAATGAAAACAAACCGAAATACTTAAACCACCTCAGGGCGGGAGATTATCAGAGAATTAACGCATTTGCTTGATGGACTCTTGAAGGAGGGCTTCGCTTTCAATAAAGTCGTATAAACTTATTGCTTTATGGTAAAAGCAGAGGTATCGAAACCGGTTCGGCTTAACCTCTCAATTTTGCGCTCGAGAAAAATAGGTGCTGAGGATGACGGGACCGGTTCATAACCAAAGTGGCTTTGGTAGTTTATGCGGGTTTCGATAGTTTAATAACCGATTGTTAAAAGCTTTTCTCTGCACAAACTACCGCTTCATATCTGCTTCATGTACTTTATCTTCTCAAGCATTAATGATTAGATTCATAAAGGGGATTTTTTAAAGCAGTATTAAAAATATTATATACCTTTAATTTATTCAGCAATAATACGGAAAAAGGTTAATCGTTCGTATAAAAATGGATTTTATCATTACTGCCGAATCGGCAACATATACAATAAAAGATAAAACCTGATCGCGATCTCGGTAAAAATTAACATGCATCCAAATAAAAGCATTCTCAAATATATACACATATCCTTCGAATATGAATTTGCACCCACTTCTCCAACCGTAAAAAAGATCATCGCCACCTCCCAGCTTGCACACTCGACTCCCTATCCGCCTCGGTCGCAGCGAGCAAGAGCGCCGTCTTCTCGGCAAACATCGAGTGCACGAAAAAAAAGCGCCGCGAGATCTCTCGCTTTACAGCGCTCCACTCCCGGGCCGCTATTAAGACATCGCAACCCCCGGCAATAAAGCCGGGCTCATTACGGCCGGGACGAGATCCTCGCAAACATTGTCGCGCATCGCAAACCGGTCGCGGCGGCCGTTCCTATCTTTACAGCCTCTCCTCCGTGACCCGACTGCACGCCAAGCCGAGATAGTCCTCGCCGTGTCCGCGACAAGGTCAAGCCTACGCGCGGCACGCCTTGCGGGATTTTAGACGTTGGCGCGCTTAGCGGGAAGGAAGGGGGGGACCCCCTTCTGGCTTTGTGCGCCTCTTTTTCGAGCCTTCTTGCCCGGCGCTTTGAAATATTTATGAACTGATTTTGAATTCTATTGCGGAATGGCTTCGCCGCCGTTGTTTATGCTCGCCGAGGTGATTTACTTTGATGTGCTTTAGTGCGAAACTGTTATTGTTTTGCCGGATTTGTTAATCGCTTTGGAGAAAAGCGTATTCAGCGAGCTATTATTTGTTAATGTGCAAATTTTAGATTTGCGAGCTATTAAATAGTAAAACTGATTGTTATTCGTCATTTTCTCTCTTTGTAGATTTAAAAACGCTTTGTTCATTTTCGAGTATTATTAGCTACGTAATTTTACATGGTAGGTTGTGTTAATAATATAGGATTGCAATTTTCAGATAAAGACATTTAAAAACGAGTAATTCTACAGCTGATATTTATTCAGTTGGATATATTTTAAGCTAGAAATATCTCATTGCGACCTCACTGATGTAAAATCACAGTTTAAATTAGTTTACTTTATGTCCTCTAAATAAATTTACCACTAATTAAGAAGATCAACTAAATAACTAATTAGTCAATTTTGTTAATTATATTGGCAAACTTACAAATGCATGGAATTTTCATTGACTAAAGAGTTAATTAAAGATTAATTACCAATGCGGCTTATTTTTCAACGGGCACCGGCCTGCCTTGTAAACCCGGCAATATTTTGAAAGCTTTCAAAACACGTATTAAAGCTTCAAAGCCGAGCAAAACTGACAATAAGAAATGATTACAAGCAGCCTCGCGCTAGGATAAATAAACCCCAGGCAGCAGTCGGGCTTTCAAACATCACTTTCGCCTTCCTCCGGCCGCCATAATTAATAAACCCAGTCAATCCCTAAAAATAGCCGCTCGTATCGCCCCGCGAGGATCCTTGAAAAAGTGACAGAAACTTGAAAATTTTTGCTCAGCCGGATGTGAATGCGACGCGTTTTATTTATAACCCCCGGAGGTTTATTAAGGCTCGAAAGCGTTAAGGCGCCTGGCGATGCAAGATCTCTTACTAATAGGGTTGTTAGCCGAGCGCGAATGTTTGCGATATCGCGCGCCCCTTGTCTAATTATGACGTAGCCCCCTCCCCCCTCCTTTCCCGGCGCAGCGACGAGTTACATATTCATCGGTGGACAGGCTTGTTGTTATTCATGTAAACGCGAATTAAAGCGAGCCCTTTCGTCTCGTTAACCCAGCCGCGAGATAGGCTTTGATGTTTTTCAAGAGCAGTCGTGGATGAAGTTTTTTCGGAATGTGGATACGACGCGCGCCGCTATTGCGAATGCTTCCGATGAAAGAGCTGCGCGGGAGAGCGATGACTGCTTGGCACTCGCTTTTCTCCTTCTGGTTGGTCAGCGAAAAATGAAGGGAGCAGATGGGATCGCTCTGGATTCTGCTACGTCAAGAGCTCGCCTTGCACTTGGCTGCCTTTCAAAGATTTACGACATCTCTTTCAAAATTATAATATTATTTTTTCGTCGCGATACGATGTTACGCTTTCAAAATTCGCCAACGTAAATGTAAGCAAATTTTTTCGGTATGGTATAGTGGCAAGACACCTTGGTTTACCGGTAAAACTCTTTTGGTTGTTTACTTGGGCAAGATTAAATTAATGGAGTTTAAATCAGTTGGAACTTAATTTTTTCAAGTAATCATTGAATAGATTACCGAGTAAACTCTGTAGAAAGTTGTTTTTCTTGAAAATTCCCCACTTAAGATCAATAAACGAGTTGGAAAAGTTTCCACTGGATCACATTCAAAAGTCATTAGCTTAACTCAAACAAATCTCTCTCCAAGATTATGCCAAAGACATCAGCATCAAAAGCATCCGAAATCTGAAAAAAAAGCAAAGAGCGGAACAACATTTTCATGCAGATCGTAACAACATATTTGCTGCGATAATAAAAGTTATATTAGCCAAAAAAGGGTAACTGATATTCCCATGCCGGGCTACAGTTACCGATAAGACAGCTGGCCGGCCGCCAGTGGTCGGACATACCCATGCATCCGCAAAAAGCTGGAAAGCAGACAACAAAGAAAGCAGCAAAAAAGCCCTTACCCACCTCCAAATCGATAGCCGAGGCTCTCTCCTCTCTCTTCTCAAAAATCGAAAGCTCTCGCCGAGTATCAACAGCGAGTCCCACGGCTGACTAATGCCTCTTTGCGCACGTGCTGCTTCTAGATAATTAAAGAGGACGGCGCTGCGGTCGCACGCGACAAAACAAATCGAGCCGAGGCGCGCGCCATAAATTCTGCCGGGATGAGCCGCTTCCGAGAAAGGAACGGCGCGTCTTGCCGGCTTCCAGGAACGCGAAACGCGCCGTGAATGGCCCGCACGCGAGCTTTATTATTTGTTCTTGGGATCGTTGTGGGCGGCTTCGAGATTCAGGGCTTGGTAGGGCTTCTTCTTTCCGCTCGGAATGCCAGCTGGAGCGGTTATGATTAGGGCTGATCTAATTGATTAAGTTTGATGAAATTTTCGGAGATTTGATTAGCTGCGGCATGGGAACTAAATAAATAAGCGATAAATAACAGTAGATCCTGGGGTGCTTGGAAATATTGGGGGAACAGCAGTCATTCTGAATTTTCGCCAAGTTTCAGATATGTTTTGGCAAACTAAACTTATTTTTAATAAATTTTGCTCGGAAAAGAAATACAGTTTTATTGTTTCTCAATTGACTGAAAGCTAGTTTGCGTTTATTTCAAAGAAAGAAAATAAGCAAATCCAGTATAAATTGCAGCGACTGCAATTTATTGTCACAAGCATTCTAATCTATTTTGATAATAAAATAATCAAAATAACAAACGTCAAGTTTCTAAAAAGACGCCTTATCCAAATTTGACTTTTCGAATTTCATTTAAATTCTAATGCAAGTCAAATGTATTCTTTTAAAACGTCAACTAAATTCAAGCGAAATCCAGCTTAAAGCGCCGTTATTCCATCATTCATCTCACCGCAATTCTCCTCAAAATTTCCACCATGATTTCCACCATAATTTCCGACTATCCCATATAACTCTCCCTCGGAATTCCAAAATTGCTAAACAACAATACGAGAGACTCCCTCGCAAGCATGCAAATTCAGCTCTCGTCCCCCAAAAAGCGGGCAAATTGAAAGCGAACGTCCAAATGGGATTCCGCGTCCAAGTTCCCTCCCGACTAAGTGCACGAAAATAATGGGCTTAGCGAGTCGCTCGCGAAAAGGCGGCCGCAAGTGGGTTAGTGTTACCGAGTGTCGCCGATAGCATTTATCTCAGGGGGCGCTGCGCATCTTGGAGTTGTGATGTATGGCGTCGGTCCGGGCGATATTGTTTCGGGTGCGACCCCCGGAGTACTTTTTTCATCAGGCGCTAATGGCCCCGAATGCCTTCGAGGAGAGATAGCCGTGATGTATGCGGCGCTGAGAAGTATCTCAAGTTTGCCGATTATTTTTTACGCTAGAGGGAGCCTTGTTATCTGAGAGATGCGTTATTGAATTTCCCGCGTGATTGATAACGGCAAGTTCGGCCGTTTGTTTCGGCTTCTATTGTTGTGGCTTCTCGGAGAAGTCACTTGTCTAGTGTCGATGTTCAAGTAGTATTTTGCAGAAGTGAGGAGTGCAAGATTGTCGGGTGAATATTGAGGGGAGGCCAATGGGTCTAATATTTTATTGCACTTGTACACAACAAAGACACTTTATTTCTGCTAATGTATTGAAGTAACTTTTTTATATCTCGAGCAACACGACTTGTTACGCGGGAATAAACTTTGACGTTTCAACATGTGAAATAATGAATTATGACAGCAATTAATTCCGACAGCCAACTCTTGATCCAAAGAGCTTAAAAAACTACGTCATTTTGTAGCCTAATAAAAATACTGTATATTACAGTCATATTTCAGGCCTAGGCGAAGCAAGATGCAGGATTATAAAGATATCAATTTAACACGGGGAGAGGCATTTCGACATTCGGTACCACACATAAGTCGGGATGCATCCACTTCCTACATAAATAACTCTAAAATACCATATTTCATTTCCCCCCAACTTGCAGGGCTAACGATCCCTTCCCACTTATTCTAGACTTGTTCACTTTTTCTACCTCCCGCCAGAAAATCCTAGCCATTTTTCCCGCTTCAAACGCAATCGTTTTCATCTTAAATTAACAAAACAAACTTTCCACTCTTCATCCGAAAAAACTTGGCAACATCCCCCGCCGACGCGTAACGACACGCTTCTATTAAATAATTCAGCCCCCGCCGACATCTCGGTGTACCCGCAACAACAGCCCTCACACCCAAGCAAAGCAGCCTTCCTCTCTCACCAGTACAAGGCGCCATAATCGCGAAACTTTCCGAACGCTTAAAATCCGCGCTCATTGTCCGCGGCACTCAGGCTTGGCACCCTCTTTTTTTTTCCGCGGCGGCCTCAAGTTCTGCAGCGTCGTCGTCGTCGTCGTCGTCGTCGCGGCTCGGAATATTGACTTTCGCGCGAGACGAGCGGGGCGTCGCCGTCTGCTGCCACTGCTGCTGCTGCTGCTGTCGCGCACACCTACGTATGTATTCTATTTTCAAAGTTTAAACGGAGACGCGCAGTGCAATTACCCCGCCGCGGACGGCTCCAAGTTTGCCGGCGACGACGAGTCGCCGAGAATTAGCGAGTGATGACGGCGGCGCCTCGGGCTGATCATTACGCGAATTTAGTCGGCCGATTATGACTTTCGAGCTTTATGGAGTTGCGGAGGTGGCTGGGGAGCAGCTTGCGAGCTTTTCCGCATTTTTTACGAGGGTTCGGGAAGCCTGGCGATACGCGCGATTTTCGTTGATAAAGACCCTGGTGGAAACTGAAAACATTTTTGAAGTAGAAATTGGCCATTTTTTAATCGCAAAATAGTTTATGGCTAGAAAAGGGGAATAAAATGCG
>JAWWEM010042963.1:0-13254 GCA_035582935.1 Ormyrus thymus
GAGATTTTATCTATCAGTTCGTATTTTTCTTTTTCATTTTTTATGGATTTAAAAAATCGCCGGAGCCACCTTAACGTCGAATAAATCGCTCCTAAAACTTATTACCGCAGAACATGACGATGGAACGTTCCTCACTTCTGCATGTAGGAAAAGTGAACAATGAATTCTCGCGTGAAAGACAGAAGACACACCATTTTTCGCGAGCTGGCATTTGAATAAATCATTCCTTTCTTATGATAAGTACAAAGTCGATTTTTCGCCTTTCACAAACAAACGTTAGTAACGCATGTTTTGCTAAAGAGCAGAGGTGCAAAATATGCAGCACACGTTTTTGCGGTACTTGGTGACAAAAAGCGATCGTTTCTTTCTTTTTTTTTCGCTATAAACTGCCTCAGGGTCTGTTCCAAGTATTGGGTAAGTCAATGATTTATAACGACTTGTATATTTATTTTTAATATCTTTGTCTCGGTTAGCGTATCATTAACTATACTTAAAAATGCTTCTATCTAATTCTGATTATTAAAATCGGGTAGAAATTGCGTTTGTAAATCATTTGATTTCGTACTTACACATACGATTAGTAATTTATTTATGCTTCGTAAAATGCCTGCAATTGAAAAAAATAATAACTTCATTTTCTCGTTATTTATAAAATAAATTTACATCCAAATGAAACGGCACCCAACCTTAGAATTAATTCTCACTCCACATTACTCCATTGCTTCACTTATAGACTTTACCTATAGAACGGTTATTTAAAAAAGCCATCGATCCCCGCAAAAATAAAGCCTCGCCGTGTTTAGCATAAACTTTAAAAAAAAGAAAAGAAAAGAAAATAGCTCAGCCCCCTAAATATAGCGTCGCCGGTCGAAGCTCTCTCTCTCTCTCTCTCTCTCTCTCTCTCTCTCTCTCTCTCTCTCACAACGAGGGGAGTAACGGGAAAGGTAACGATCGAAAAGCCGCGAAAACGCATCAGCATTCGCTCGTGGCGCAACGCCGTTTTCGAGCGCAACTCTCTCGCACACAAACGCAGTCAGCGACGCAGAGAGAGAGAGAGAGAGAGAGAGAGAGAGAGAGACTCGGGCGAAAAGCGGGCGTAGCACAGGCAAGCAGGTCGCTGCGCCCGATAGGAAAGAGCGCCGGACTTTTCTTTCTCTCGGCGCGAGCGAGCGAGCTCCTCTCGCTCGCTTTCCCCCCCTCCCGCCCCTCTCTCTCTCTCTCTCTCTCTCTCTGGCGCCCGTGCAGAAACAAAGATACTGCACGGGAGGAAAACGCAGGAAAGTGCGGTGCGCGGCGCGGCTGCTCGTTTCATTGCGAGCGAAGAGAGGTGGCGGCTTCGATAAAGCTGGACGTCGAAAGGGATCGAGCGCGAGCAGCCGCGCCGTGGCTGATTGATCCGGGGGCATTAGAAACTTGAAAGTGAAAAATGAGCGCCGGAGGCCGCTGCGAGTGCCGGGGGTTCGACCTCGCCGTTGTCTTCGGGTGCTCGGTCGCGTCTGCTTCTCTCCTCGGGGGGGGGGGGGACTCGACGTTGACGGCGTCTTTCCGCGCGGTCGCTGCGGCGAAGACGATAGAGTCGGCTAAATTTTGAGAAGCGGTGACTGACGATGTTAAATTGATGCTTCCAGCAGTTGGGCAAGCTGAAAATGAAAGAAGATGGAAGGCCGAGGCAGGTTGTCGATTGAAAAAACAAAAATATATCAATGAATATTTATCATTTCTAAAGTTTAATCATTCACCCCGGCCGAATAAATGCCACGCACAAAGAGGAAAATCGGGCCGAACGCGCAAAATTACAGCACAGCACGTTTATGCAACCCGGAGAGAGAGAGAGAAAGAACTCGACGACTCCGCATTAAAAGCCCCGGACCCAGAAATTACGATACATTTAATAATCAAGGCGGCGCACGCTTTTTTCGCACAAAGCGCGCGCTCGCACGGTGTGCACACATCAAGTGCGCGGCGCACTTGACGGTCCCTCTCTCTCTCTCACTCGAGGCAGGGATGACCTTTCCTTCCTTTCCATATGAATATTCGAGGAGCCGGGATAATTAATTATGAAATTGCCCGAGAGAGGCTCGCTCGCGACGAGGTTGTTATTTTTGCCCCCCCCCCCCGCTCTCTCTCTCTCTCTTTTTTCTTCCTCTTTTCGCAGGCGTCGCGTGATGATGCACCGACTCATGAATAGGGAACGGAGACAATGTAAGCGCGCGCCCGCGGCTAAAGGTGATGTTCCGATTCCGGTTTGCTCGCTGCATTTTTATGCCGCCGAGCGAGGCGGTCGGAGTGGTCGCTTTTGCTTTTTCTGGGGTCTGGTTCTGCCGGGAATCGAATGACTAATCGCCGAGGCTGAAGTGTCTCGTGCTGTAATTTAGATTTTGAGAGCGATTGAGACAAAAGCCGAGTGTTGATGCGTTTATAATTTTGTGTAAACCGAACAAAATATACATACACTTACAGAGCACAGTATAAACACGTCGAAGAAAAATGAATTTAATTAAATTATGTATCTGCACTTATCGAAGCCTATACGAATCGAACGCTTGACACTCGGGGCGATAAATAATTTTTCCGCTGATAAGGAAAATGGAAAAATCGACCAATGCCGCTGATCATAAATCTCCGACACGAAAAGCTAACGGAGAGATAATTCGCGCGCACGAGTATATCCGCCATCTCCAATTGCAATGTAGCGTCCCCGAAAAAAAAAAAAAAACTCCAATTTCCTGGAGAGATTAAAACATCCCCGCGTGCTCGAAACTCGGACTCTGAGCTCAGCAGAAAACTTAATCGCACAGCCATTTCGCTCCGAAAAAGAAGGCCCGACAGTTATCGCGAATTGAAAATAAAGCGCGCGCAAAGAGCTGCACACTTTCCGCAGGCTCACCCTCTTAATCAGCCGAGCTCTAAACCGCAGGCAGAGAGAGAGAGAGAGAGAGAGAGAGCCGTCAATATATAAACGCCGCGCGATCATTAATCGTCCTTGGCTGAGCGCGCTCCTTTGCAGCAAATTTCCGCCAAGGACTCGCGCGCTGCACACTCCGCGCTCGCTCTTCGAAAAAAAAAAGCGCACTGCACTCTTATGTAAACACTCGGCCGATAGAATCGGCGTTGAAAATCCCGCCAAGATCGATATCGGCGATTCGCTCTCGTCGTCGTCGTTGTGCAATTCCAGGCGATAACGGCGCTCGATTTCGCGGGTTTACGGTTATCTTTCGCGGGATAAAGAGCGATTCCTCTCTCTTCTTTTTTTTTTCTTCTCCTTTTTACACGTCGAGCGCAGCGTGCGGTTTGGTTTGTTGCTGCGGCGATCGACTAAATCTAGAGCTGCAGTTCTTTGTGCGAAGGCAGAATTGGGTCATTTATATTCATAGACTAAACGAAAAGCACATTGGGCCTTTAATAATAGGCGGCTGAGCGATGATGTAATTTGATACCCGAGTGCAGTTTGGAAGACTAATTTATGCGTATACAGATAAGAGATAATTGCGTAATGACAATTAAAGTTTGTACAATGGCTAAGACTTTTTCGCACTTTAACTTGCAATTTTGCTGAAAATTGCTTGTAAATTGCAGGCTACGAGGCGTTTTCTGTTCTGCATAACAGTAATGAATTTTAGGAGACTTTATTATCGAAAAATAAAATGTTGCACAATTAAGTTTTATCGCTTGAAGTACAAAGTACAAAAAGAAGTTTAATTACATTTTGAGGTCGAATATTAACTCTGCAGAGGGTCGAGTAAAACTGCAGAGTTTTAATTAAAGTTTACTTATTCAAATGTGATTTATTTGAATGATTCAATTATGATCCAAGTTTCTGCTTCAGTAAAGTTTTTAATTACCAGCCATTAATCAAGTAACAAATTCGTTTCCAAAATTCAGATTTATTATTCCATTAATTAAGTAATAAAAGCCTTCCTCTATTTCAAAAACTTCGAACGAAATCTTTGTTTTTACGTGTATTTTTATTCGGCATACCAAGCAATATAAAAACAAAATCTATTTATTTATTTGCATCCGCGACTGCATCGATCAAGTTCCTTCCCCAGTCACCCAATCACTCGGTTTCCCCTGTCAAAAAGTGCCAAAACAACCCGCACCAGACCGCAAGCGAAATGACAAAAGAGCCAAACGAATTTTCTGTCGCACAGCGTCGCGGAGCTGAAGGAGGCGATCGAGCGGGAGTGCGGCGTGTCGACGAACAACCAAGTTTTGCTAATGAGCGGCGGCGAGTCCCTGGAGTCGAGCGCCCGAGTGTACTCCTATTCGGCGGGAACGGCGGACACCAACCCCATCTACCTCTTCAGCAGGGCCAACATCGAGAGCCAGCAGCCGCCCGTCCCCAACATCGACTATGGCATTGGTAAGAGTCCGATCGATCGAATTTTCTTTTTTTGTTTTTTGAGAAAAGTCAAGGGTCGAAAGTCTGTCTTTGATGGCGAAATATGATAGAGAGAAGTTTCCGTTGAAACGAGAATGGCGATGATATAAAGAATACACCTTGAATTAAGTAAGAAATTACAATTAATTAGGCGAATTGCTGCGTGGAGTGGAGTAGCTTTTGCTGCGAATTATGAAAAAAATTGCAACGCTATACAGAGCTCAGCTTTTTATCTGAATCACATAATTGTTTGATTGCCGACCCATTACGGTAATTCTAGTACCGATTATAAAAGTATAGTAGCAAGTTTTATTCTCAAAAACGAACAACCACCCATCTCTCCAAGTTCCATAAGTTTTTAACAAAGAAAAAAAAAGCCAAAACAAACGAGGTGCCTCCAACCGACAAACGCTCTGAAAAAAAAAAACACAGAATCCATCCGCCGAGTTCCCCGTCCGTTCCCCGGCCGCTAAATCGAGCCCGGATCGGCGCACTTGTGCGTACGCGGACCGCCGCACACGCTCCCGTTGAAAACATCACGTGCGGCTCGCGAGCCTTCTCGCGGCGGTTTTACGCTGCAGGCGCACGTGAGCCGCCCGCGCGGCCGAGCGCAAGCGAGACCCGCTCACGTGCGAGAGGTAATCGCGACCTTTATGTCGCGAGTGTGTATACAGGCGGGACGCGGGGCTTATTCGGGACGAGGATCGGGGCGCGCGGAGATTTTTATTTTAATGAGCCGCGGAGAACGAGGTGGGAAGACCTTTGGACGTCGATTGAAACGAGAGGAGAGTGATGGAGATTTAGAGGAATCTTTAGTTATATGTACAACGTTCGGAGTTCAAAGTATGCAAGCGTGTTTGAACGAACGAATCCCTTCTCATTCTTCTAAAATCAAAACGCGCACCAATTCTACGTTTACTCTCCGAGGCATTTTCCAGAGTAAATTCTGCCTCGCTCGTGTGTTTTCAGACAATTGAACTTTGTTCAAGAGAAATCTCGCCGTCTGCAAAAAGATACTCGATTGTGTAAGGGGATAAGCGCGCTCGAAGGCCTTAGAATAACAAGCGTATCATATTTTGAATTTATACGATCGCTTCGCCTTGCCGGGAGATGGAAAAATTAAACATTTGTATAGGGGAACGAATCAATGCCTTTACAACGAGAGTTTACCCGGCCTAAAAAAAACAAGGCACCCAACGACGGCGACAATTAACAAATGAAGACGTTAAACGTCCGGCAAAATGTGCTCCCGCGAGCCGAGTAACGACATGCAATCATCAGGATTTATATTCCGACGCGTCCCGGCATTTTTGGCAACTGCATAATGGAACGCTCGGACTTCCTACTATTTCTATCTTCGCCGGCGGAATTCTAAATTTATTTACTCGCTCGAGGGCTCGGGAAGAGCTCGTGTGTGCATCGGCCTCGATGTTCTCGCGCTCTCGAAAAAGGCGGATCTGTCAAGTGTACACAAGCCGCCGAGCTTTTGCATAGATAACGAGAGAGGACTCTCCCGCGGCCGGAGATGAGACAGAAAGTTTCCGCGATCGATCGTAAATTCTGCGTTGATCACGCACGCGAGCTGAACCATCGCTTGATTTACGATGAATTACGGATAAGAAAAAGGAAGTCGCTAATTTCGGTTTATGCTTTTCTTCTGTCTGTAATCCTGATCACCTCGAGGTACCGATAAGCCATCTAAAAAAGAAGCGAAGCTCCGTTGAGAAGAATCTGCATTGCAAACGTTACTGTGCTGCTCTTTGTTGCAGAAATTAACATTGAAACAAAGGTTTATTTATAGTTGGTAATTTCCCTAAATATTGGAGTATTGTTCGCTGTTACCGGCACGCGAGGAAATAAATATTTACGGGCTGATCTATACGGTTTATTTATTAACTGATCAATAAATAAGCACTCGCTGCTAATGAATCGTTTTTCGCTCACTCGTGCTAATAAAGGCAAGTAAATTTTTCCACTTTAAAATCAAATCACTTTCGACGTACGTTTACTGGTACCCCTTGCTTACATCAGAAATTCCCTAACAAAATCAGGCCCTCCACCAGTACCCTCCGTCTACCGTCCCTGAAGCCCCCCCCCCCCCCCAGAAGCTTTTCATCTCGCGGAACAGATATTCAACTCGCGGCGAAAAATAAATGCGAGAGCGTAATCGGGGCCGCTTGTCCTCGGAGCGCAGCGCCGGCAGACAGTGCGACGCCAAGCGCAAGCAGGCGAAACGCCCCCCTCCCTTCTCCCCCCCCCCCCACGGCTCTCCCGTGATTTCGCAATTTTTGCGCGAGGATCTGCATCGATCCGCAGCGCGACGTCTTCGAGGAAAAGGCGAGTCGAGTAGCCTTGGCTGCTGATGCACTTTGATTTATGGCGGTTTTTTATGGTGCGGCTGGTCGGGGAAGTTCGCGGGGAAAATTTGAGGAGTTGCGGGTTGAAGAAGACTCGGGATTAGGATTGTTTTGTTGATATTTTGAATATGCATTGTTTTAATTTGAAAAAGTAAATTGAAAGTAATTTTGAGTAGTTTTTATTGAGAAACTGTCTGTTACAAATAAATTAAAAACACAGGGTTAGCTCGAGTTATTAATTTATCTCTGTCGATGTTTTTCACGTAAAATTAATGAACCTTCTCAAGGTTCAGTATTGAGCACAACAAAGTATTGTTAACACTTTTTTCGCCAAAATAATTAAAAGTACATAAAAAGCTAATTGGGAAGTACTCCATATATACATTGCATTGTTTCACTTAAACTTCAAGTAAAGCATTTGAAAAACACGCTCCGCCGCCAAAGAACTCGGACAGCTTGAAAAAGTGGTTAAGCACTCGTCAAGACCAGGGTTAATCATCTGTTAATCGCAGACCTTCCTCCCAGCGAGCAACTTTCCAATTTCGAGTCTCCCCGTAAAAAAAGCGACTCTTAACGAGGACTTTTACAGCCCGGACGCCCCGCCAATGTAAACAACAACGTGAAAAGCGAGCGGGGCCCGAGTGAATTCTACGCCGAGGTCGCGGATTTACATCGCGTTAGAAACTATTATCCGTCCTCCGGAGGACTCGAGAGCTCATTCTAATTCGGATCGGTCGCAGTTTGCGGATCGTTCGGCTGCTGGTCGAGGCTGTCCTTCGAGGCACGCGTGCGGAGCTCTGTCGCGCGCATAATGACTTTGAGAAATCTGAATAAGCAGATGTAACGCGGCGAAATCGAGACGCCGGGAGTAATTGCCGATCGAGCGTCGCCTTCGTGACTAAGTCAACGCCGCTGGATTCTGCTGCCTCTCTTGCGTTACGAGGATTCGTTTGAGGAGGGTCGTGTTTCAAAGTTTAAATTTTCAATTCTGAAGCGAATGTAAAATCTAATGATTGATTAGCCGCGGAGAAAGACTTTTGAAGATTAAAAGAGCCAAGATTTTTCAGAGCTGAACTCGCAGATACAATCAGCAGTTCGTTTAAATTTCGCGCAACGATCAGCTACCTTCAAAATTCCAGCGGCGAAAACGTCGCCAATTAAAATAGCTCCCGGCTCCAATAAAACAAACCACCGGAGATTCGCGCTCGTGAAATAATTTAATTAAATGAACAGCTCGCTCAGTTAATATGTGCCACACCTAATTCAGGCGCAGTTTTAGCATAAGAAAGTTGCAAGAAAGCGCATAGCGATGCAGCCGGGGAGTTAATTCGCGCGGCGCGCCGAGTGCGCCTCTCCCGGAGAGAAAGGAGCTTTTAGATAATTAATTCGGGCGATTTATCGGATGTTATGAAAACGGCGCGCGTAAAAAGGTTATTATCCTATTTATAAGCCGAGCCGTCGGATCTAAGCTTTTGTAACGCCGAACTTGCGAGTTAATGATTTTAATTGAAAAGTGATTGAAACGCGCAGGTGCTCGTTTTATCGATCTGCCTGCCTTTTAATCACATTATTTCGAGCCAATTATACAAGTAATTTACTGACTCTTTCAAGTGCTACAATTTTCTTTTTACGTAGATTTTCATTCGAGCAACATTCTTTTTTACACTTTGCACTTGTAATAAACATCCGTTTATTGAAAAAACAATTTTATTTAAAGAAGCATCATAAAATACTAAAAACATATATCGAAAAAGGAGTATTCAAATTGCCCGTTCCTAAAAGAAAGGATCTAAAAACAAAATAAACAGTGAGAACAATCGATTAAATTTTCTCACGCTCTTTCGAAAAATTCAAATTCCCCAGAGATTCGGTTCAGCAGTTTTTCAAACCTTTCAATATTTTTCCGAAAATATTAAATCCCCCAACCGAACGATCCGCAAAAGGTCAAATTCAGCATTCGAAACACGCGAATCACGGTATATTTCCGGACGACTAAACCGCCCCGAAAAAACCTCGCTCCCTTCGGCCTCGAATAAATTTCCCGGAATTGGCGCGTCGCGTTCGCACGCAAATTCCGCGCGATTCCAAAAAAAAAAACGGGGGGGGGGGAACAAAAAAAAAGGCCTCTCTCGCGCGCACAAACGAAATCGCGAAAGAAAACTCGCTCGCAGTCCCCGCGTGTTTTTTATCCCCTTTCGCACGACGATAATTGGCCCGCTCGCAGAGAACAGAGATGGATGGATATAGCCATTGTTGCATCGAGCAAAAATGAAAGCAGAAATGCGCCGATGGTGATTAAAGCAGCGCCGCGTGCAGTTTTGTATTTGTGTGCCTTTTTTTTCTCTTTTTTTTTTTATAAAATTCGGTTACGTAAGGAACGGAGTTCAGTGGTGCGCGACTATTTGTAAAAAGAGTATGGAAAAAGATACCGAGCTGGCCTTTTTTTGTTAGATAACTGCTCCGGCGTGCTTATTAAGACTTTCAGCGCAGTGCCAATAAACTTTTGTATTAGCCAGAAGAATAATTTAGCAAACTTAAGCCGGAGATATTGCCGTATCTAACGTTGTGCGATACAATTAATTATACTTATGCGCTGAAAAGGGATCTCTTCTTTTTTCCTTTTGCCTTTGTCTTCGTGGATGGACGTTGCGCAAAAAGAATTAGTTATTTAAGTAGGTTGCGCTATTATAATAAATTTGCTTAGTCTCTTTATCAACGACGCATTAATGAAAAGAAACTTCGAGCAAGAACTTTCAAACGTTGTTTTATCGTAAACGTTTATTGCCTAATATTATGAAAGGAGCGAAGATTTTTTTTTTTTTTAATAATAAAACTATAGAATAACATAATGTCGGATAAAAGATTTATTTAGAAGCGCTAAAACACATATTAACTATTAAATTTTAATAGTCCATTTTAAATTATTGGGGCACATTCCTCGTCTTGGTTTGAGTGTTAAGTTTTCAATAACTAGTAGTTATATTATTACAAGTTTTATCAGTCGCATTCATTATGTGCAAAGCACATAATTAAAATTGTTATAATACATGCGCACAATAAACATGATAAAACTAAGTGTACTGGATGATCTTAAAACAGTCCGCAGTATCGAATGCAGCCATCTCTCCTCATTACGCGTACAACAGTAAAATTGCGCGAAGTCGGAAGCCGAAAAATGTATCGCAAGTCAGACCGCGAATCGTCTAAGCACCAATTGCGCGATGATGTACACATATATATATATATTTGCGCGCAACGGTACACAGGCGAAGGGAAGGGCCGTTAGAGGGCAGTGCGCAGGCGCGCGGACGCGCGGAATCGAAAGTAAATATCCCGGGCTAATTGTGATGTAAATTATGAGAGAGTTTTCGACGGCGCGCGGCTTTCTCGGGCTCCTACGGAGGAGTGTCCCGTCGCGATCGGGCGGACGCGTTTCGATTGGGAAACGGATTGTTTTGACGGCTAAGCTTTGCGAAGTTGAAGCGAAACTTATATTACCTGTTGACAAGAGCGAATTCTAGTTTTTGCTGAACTAGGAAAATGGCAGTGATGAAATTGTTACGGTCGTTTTTAAATGGAACGATGACGAACGTCGATTTTTTTTTTTCGTCGTTTGTAATTATGAAAATTAGAACGTGTAAGTTTAATTACGTTTCTATAGAACAATTTATCAATGAAAAATATACTAATAAAAAGTAATAAAATCTTTTTTCAGGACAAAAAAAAAGATAAAGAACCAGCAAAAACTTTTGTGTAAGGAAGTGTCTTTAAGAATCATACTCTCGCTAGATATATTTCAGGTCCAGAAAATTCCTGATAAAAACGTGGTAAACAAAAATATTCATCCAGTACACTCGCTTCTGCGCAGCTTTTCACGTTTCCTCCCTCGTAAACGGAGATCAGATGGCACATGCAAAAGAAGAAGACATCCTTAACGTGTTCAGTAATGGATTTTCATTAAAGTTTTACGAGCTCTACCAACTAAAAACACATCGCATTGCTGGTATTGTTTTCGTTCCGAAGACGATTAAAACACGAGGGCAATCGAACGATAATTTTACGTTTGTAGAAAATGTTTTTCTCATCAGTCCGTACTTAGACTTTGACTCCTTGAAAAAAGTAGTTACGTGCGTTTTCGACTGTCTTCCTCGGGCGACTGAATAAAAAAAGTTGCATTCTTATCGTCCTCTTTGTGTATATTGACGTTCCGCTGAATAATTTGAAGACAGATAAGGCGAACACTCGAGAAAAAAAAACATGTTCTCTGTATCGGAAACGATATTGGAGCGGGCAAAAATCAAAAGTAATATACATATTATTTTATCTCAGACTCTCGGGGAGAAAAAAGCTCTTCGCAGCTTAGACAGGCATTTTCTACCTTCGGTGATTGACGGGAATCGATCAAAATCTGCGCGAGAGGAATTAACGCGAAGCGCTGACAATGTAATCAATATACACATGTTTATGAGATCATTGTAATTATACATTTTACAAAACAGGCTTTATCAATGAACGTTATTTAAAGTACACGGCGGCGTATAGCTCACAATAATTTTCTCGATATCAATAGCATTGTAAGATACCTTTTCGCAAACAGTCGTATTTATAGTCTTGTTTGCCGCTAATCAATTTTTATCGGAAGCCTTTTTTATTGCGATGCACAATTGGCCATTTATTATAGAATTATATATCATAATTTCTCAACTTTCGATTGATGACACTAACTTCGCTTCGTGTAAAATTAAACTTGTTGATATACTATCGAATCGGCCATAAAATAAGCTCTTTATATGCTAAGCTCGATGATATTCTTGTTGAATTAACATTTTCCTGTCCGGATAACGGATAAGGCAGTTAAAAACTCGTCGGAGAAGGTTGAACGATTTTATGCGTTTTATTTTGTAAATTAAACAACGTAATTTCTTTCCTAACGTCGTCTGACATTTTTAACCGCAAAACCTGCAGGTTTATTTTCAGTTAAATTAGACAAAAATGATTTTTCAACCAACAAAGCCTATAAACATTTAAATGTCTCCCCCTCAGTCCCGATTTGCCGCGCTTCTCGTCCACAACGCACCGAGAACAAGAGGGACGCAATCGCCCGGTGCAGTAAATCATCTCCCTCCTCGCAAATTACCCTCGAGCCTCGAAAGAGCAGAGAGAGAGAGCCGCGGAGACAAGACGGAGAAGAAATCGGAGGGTCGCGCGCGTCTTTCCTCCCCGACAATTATCCTACTCGGTTCCGCCCTTTCATCACCGCTCGTCGGATGTCGCGCCGTGGCGCAACCTCGACCGCGCTTGCGCCCCCCGCGCGCGCGCGTATAATATATTCACCGCGGCATTCGCCGGCGCTGAATCGAACGTAATGCCGGGTGTTTTGTAGCGGGCCGCCGCCGCCGCCGCCGCGCTCGTTAGGGAAAAAATCGGCCCGAATACGAGCTACGAGGTTGTGCAATCGGCGGTGGCAATTACGTTTATGACGCGCAGTAAAACTCTCGGCGAGGTTTGCCGCAATTTGCTGTAAGAGGATTAGGACGCTTACTGCTTTTCAATTAGATGGATTGTGATATATATGTATTCAGGGAGGTTTTCAGTCGTTCGTTATTAGCTTTTAGATAATGGAAGTTCATTGGGCAATTTTTGGACACTTTGCATACATAAATATTTTGATTCTTTAAGTTATGCAGAAAGTTATAGGTATATTTTATAGAATTGGGTTCTCGATGATTAAAATCTAAAATTTTGATTTTATTTCAAGAGTTTAGCAACAACGCGATGCGTTCTAAACTACAACGTATAAAGAAATTAAATACTGCGTTCATCATTAAAACGCTTCATCTGCAAATCTGCGACCTCTCGATTTCACTTGCAAACTATTAAACATTTTTCATTTTTCTCTTCAATTACAACGCTGAAACCGACGCAATTCCTCGCATCAGTTTCCTCCTGCGGCTGCGAATCTGCATTTCGACTCGGTGTAACTTCGACTTCTTCTCTTCTCAAAAGCCGCAGACGACGACGGCGCATCCATCCGCGCGGAACACTTCGGCCTCGCGGCCACGAAGCAGCTCCGTCTTTTTAATCCGCGTACGCGGTAGTATATCGCAGCGCAGACTTGTTTGATCGAAGCGGCGGTCCGGACCGCGGATCGATCAAACGTCTCCGCGAATTTCCGTCTTTATCCGGAGCGGTGCTCGTGTAATGACTGAGATTTTTCTAGCGTGTAATGCGCGGCTTCTGTTCGGGAGATGGTAATCGGGGCTGATGCTTGTAAAAGATTCAATCGGGCGTGGAGTAATTTAATTAGGTTTATGAGGTTCAGTGTGTTTACGACCGATAAGTTTGCTTCTTTTTATTTTAAAATGTAATTAGAAGTTCTTTTAGAATACGTAATTTTGAAAAATTACACGCAGAAAAATTTTGGAGAAAAATTACCCCCATATTTGAGGGAATCTCGGGCGATTTTGACAGTAAGGTGAACTTTATCCGCATTTGCGTGAAATATTTAATAAATCA
>JAWWEM010042974.1:1862-13248 GCA_035582935.1 Ormyrus thymus
GGATAATCAAATGGAAATATCGCGCGCGCCCGGCGCTCGGAGAACGCGCGGCGTTAAATAATTTTAACGAGCCTCGCTATTCATTGTGCGGGCAAGTATCGCGCAGACTTTCTACGCGCGCCTCTCGCCGCGCGGTGGATTTTACATGTTATACGTCTGCTTCGCGCGTAGAGTCGAGCTTGGGAGACGCGCGATCCCATTCCGCTTTATCGAACGGGCACATCGCGATTTTCAATATCGCCGCGCGTCCGCCGTTGTTCATCCGCGCGCAAACATTTGCCGCCGCGTCTCGCTCTGAGCGGTGCCCGAGCGTCGTCCTTGCTCGTGAAACGTACGATTATTGCGGTGTGCGCGAGTCCGAGGATCGGCGGGTAAAATAGGACAGAATTCTTAATATCAAAAGGCCGCTTCCTCTCGTCCGATTAACGGCTCGACGATCTCGTTGAGCAGCTCAATCCCGAGCGAACAAAGCATAAATACCTGGAAGCCGAGGCTCGCGCAGGCATCAGCATCCTCTCACTCGGCTTTCCAAACTCTCGCGAACGAGTCAATCGATGCGGCACACACTCGTTACCATCGAATTAGCTCCTCTAATTACTCCGCGCGCAAGAGCCGGCGTCGCTGCACTTCGGAGTTGCGCCGAAGGCGGTAATTGCGGCTCGCTTACGTCGATCCGCGCAAAAAGCGAGCAGCGGCATGCGCGCGCGAGAGAGAGAGAGGGAGAGGGAAAAAAGAGGAACGTGGGAGTCTGGAGAGAGGCGGATGCTCCAAATGCACCCCGGCGCCTCGTCGCATCTTCGCGTTGCGCGCGCAAGAGGCTGCCTCCTCGAGAGGCTCTCGGCTGCCGACCGACTTTTTGCCGAAATCGCGCGCCGCGGAGGGAGGGAAAAAGCGAGGAGCGCGACGACAGCCGGGGCTCGAATTATGAAGACTTAGCTCCCGCAGAAAGGCCGAGGCTGTAATCGCTGAAGGATGCTTTCTCGGTACGAGGAGCCGGCCTGGCGCGCTTATTTTCCCGCGGGGACGCGCGACGATTTGCATTGCTCTCGCGCTGCATCCGATCGGCGTGGGAGTTTTTCTTTTTTTTCGAAAATGACGCAACGCCGCGATGCTCTCAATGCTGATAAAGCTCTCGGGAGGTGTCCTTTTATGCGAAATGACGAAACGACTGCTGCCTCATTGTGCTCTCAAGTGCAGGGGAATAAATTCAAAGCTCCCCGGCTGCGCGACACCGCACGTATATCTTGACATCTTATTTCATTATAATATATTATACGCTGAATTAAATTTCAAAAACACACGAGTGCCCCGCTCGAGAGGCGCGCTGACTCGTCTCCTTCTCCCCGCCCAAGTCTGGCTTCCGCCGCCGTGCGAGTGAGCGATGCACGCAGTGGCGCCAGGAGCAAAAGCACATTCGCCCCGTCGACTGCGCCTTGCGCAAATCCCCCCGTCGGAACGAAGCCAAATGTCGCGAGATGAAGGAAGAGGAGAAATGAAAAATACCAACCTGAGCGGAGTGGGGGAGTCGTGGCCGCGCCGCTGCAGCCTGGGGCTGCTCCTGTCCTCGACGACGATGGCCGGCGGGGCGAGCTCGGCGCCGAGGCCCGCGTCGTCGTCCTCCGGCTGCGGCGCCATCTCCAGCAGCAGCGAGCCGCGCGACTTGCGCTTCTGCACGAGGCTCAGCCGCTTCTTCTGCAGGACATGGTGATGGTGCTGGTGGTGCTCGCACTTACCACGCGCGAGCTCGTCGAACATGCCCAGCAGCTGGGGCACCAGGTCTGTCGTTGGGCCTGGAGTGGAGAGACAGGGGGGAGGTTTAGAATTCGTCCTGAGCTTTGTAGAATTACGTAGTGGAGATTGAGTATTTTTCGAGGAGACGGTTGGGGCGGTGTTTGTTCATTGTTTGTAAACGTTAATGCAAGCACTTTGATGCTTCTTAAGTAACTTAATTATCGGAAAGGTGGTGATGCATCCTGAAATTATTCTTTTGTGCTTCGAGCAAGTTGCGTACAGCTCGAGAATTCGTTTGCAACGTTTTCCCGCAACCGAGCCAGCATCAATAAACAAATAAATTAAGTTGCATCATAAATAAAGCCGGCAACACATCGCGCGGCTATAATTTATTAATTCCCGCTGCTAATTTCCCAACTTGTTTCAATTAAAATTACTTTATATATATATATATAAAGAGCGCAAGCATTTCCCATAAACCATCGCAACTAAGCTGTTTCGAACTCCATTTTGCAAAAGCGCACGCCGCCCGACTCGCTTACATAAAAATCTGTATTAAAAGAGCGCCCCTTATCAAAGCGGCAGGTGGACGAAATCCTTCCAGCGGCGCGTTTCACCGAATAAAACATCGCGTGCGGCCATCGTCTTATAAGGCTCGAGGCCCGAGGACTCTCGTTATTTTCAACATTAAAGAGGCCTATTAAAGATCTCGGCTTTCTTGCACGCGCGCCGAGATTTATAGCCTTGAAAAGCGCGGCCCGCGTTTTCACTCCGCGCGGCACATCGGCGAGAGAGAGAGAGAGAGAGAGAGAGAACCTTGTGCCGATTATTTTCCGCGCAATTAGTCCGGGCCGCTTCACGTCGGCGGGCATCGCCGGCCGGCGAAATTTCGCATGACATTCCGCGGCGCGTCTCGGAAGCGGGCGATCGTTTCTTTTACGTAAGCCCGTCGATTCAATGCGGCAAAGAAAAGCAGCGTAACCGAATCCGTCTAATAATCTGATTACGCAAAGCCGAGCGCGCGCGTACAAGCAAAGAGAGCCGTTCGGCCGTGTAATTTTGTCGTTTTTTTTTTTTCTTTTTCTTTTTCGTCGAGATCGCTGGCGCCTCGGAGCTAAAAAGTAGCTTATCTCTGCAGCTGCGCGGAGTGACGCGGTTCGAGTGTGACGCGCCGTACTCTTTTTTTTTTTTTCGCCGTCTGACACAATTAAATCGGACTCTGGTAAGGTTGTGCGAATTATTGAGGACTTTTTAATAAAAAGAGCTGCGTTTTTTTTTTCTTTTGCTGAATAGGTGTTGCAAGTATGTAGTGCGCGGATTAATAACTGTTTTTTAGTAAATTCATTTTTTACGGAAGTATACGGGGAAAATTAGCATTTTCATTGCAAAAGGTGTATGCAAATGTATGTAAACGCGCGAATAATTTAGCATACTTTCGCGGACCGTCCGAAATTTCTGCACCGGGGCGAATGCAGCTTTAACGTTCGCTTCGCCATTAATTAAAATGTTTGCACGATTTTATAATGTCCGACAGGAGTTGTTGCGAAATCAAGATACGCCATGCGACTTTATTAATTTTGCCTTCCGTATTTTAACGCGCGCATTATTCAATAAATGTTTGGAAAGCTTTACATCTTGTTTAATTGAGCGTCGTTTATCACTGAAATTTACGCCGGGCAACTTTCGTTTTTTTTAAAAATTAATTAAACATTTAATCCAAGTTCACTTGCTATATTTATACGTGCGATAAATTTTTCTTTTGCTTTAAAAAAACTAGTAGAATGTAATTAGACTGTAAAGTTTAATACTGCCTTGATTTGTATCCAAATTCGTTGAGCGGCGAAAAATGCAAATAAGCCAAAAGACCCGCCGATCGAAGCCTTTGAAGTGAAGTTAAAGTCGCGGCGTAGAAATTAACTATTGCCCTAAATCAAACCTTTATATCCACTCTCTTCCGTTCCGAGCGAAAAAAAAAGAAGAGCAGCCGACTTGCTCCTCCTCCTTATTTCCTGTCTCAGCTTGCGCTAAATATCATCTACATGTTCGATAAGTGTTCGGGCGCTCTCTCGCGGCCGCAAGCAGGCTCCTGCGCCTCCTATTTATAAACGGGCCGGGGAAAATTCGAGGAGCCACGAAAATAAAACGACGAGTCGCGGATAAAGAAGTCCCTCTGCTCCAGGGATGCGCGAGCGCGATCGCGCACTTGGCGATCTAAATTTACGGGAATTAATGCCGAGTCTCGGCGTGGGCGGAGGAGGCGCGTATTATATCCCTGTTAATTTTCTCTCCCCGTATAATATTTCACTTTCCTTTGTGCATTGTGCGCGCGACGCTGCCGCCGCATCCTTGGCTTTTTTTTCTCTCCGTCTCTCTCTCTCTCTCTCCCTCTCTTCGTTTCCCGCTGATCTTCCTCGCCTACGGAACTCTCGATTGTAATCTAGCGAGAATCCGCGGGAATTATTGTACACTTGGATCTGTATTCTTCGTGGCTGCGGCCCGCAATGAAATGCTAATCGGGGCCCTGGGCGTGCTTTAATTTTGGCGTAAACGCCGCAGCTGGGGAGAGATATGGTTTTCTCGCGAACTTTCGAGCCGCGGAGAGCAGCGAAAGCAAGCCGATTGTTCAACGGGACGCGCCGGAGCGGCGATTAATTAATTGAAAAGTGGAATATTTTCCCGGCCGCGCGGCTGATTAATCGCCGGCTCGCGCTGCGCTGCTGTATTAATTCAGCGCTAAACACGCAGTTGAATAATACGCCGCCTTAAAAGGCCGGATTAGCGGCGGAGTTTTGCCGCGCGGTTTCATAAGAATGATTTAGTGCAAAGAATTCGCGGCGACCGATGAAAAAATGCCGAGAGCGAAACCAGTTCCCGAGTAACAAAAGTCCTTTGGCGCGCGTCGATGTAGGGGAAACGCTGACATAATTTTCGTCGCCGATAAAAGGAGAGGGAACTGTCGGTATGAAAAAAAAAAAAAAGTATACTGTTACACTTTCCCGCGCTGAATTATTCAAAACGAAAGCGAAAGAAGGCCGTCATCCCAATTGAAAGAGAGCATTCCTCCGTGAATGCGTAATTCCTTGGCGTTTCGTACGTCTAATTAGACACAATACTCTCATCGGGCTTTGTGTGCCGCGCAGTAAATATCTCAACTCCCGCGCAGAAAGAGCTCTCTTCCAGAGAAACATCCACCCGCGAGTCGACAATGCGAGAGAGAGAGAGAGAGAGAGGAGAGGGGGGGGCCTACAAATAAAAGGCGCCGTCCGAAAGTGCAGCTGCATCAATTACGGTTTCGATTAGTTTTAGCGCGTACAATAATTTTCCGGGAAACGCGGCGCGACAGCTTCCAATTTCCCTGCGCGCGAGCTGGCGGCAGACGTGAAATCCGCGGCGTCGCGCGGCGAGATCTCACCTACTCTCCGCGCGGCGCCTACTTCATTTTCGCCGGCCTAATCTCCCGGCCGAGGAGCGAGCCGCGGAATCGATGCGCGCGCACCATTGAACTTTCTAAAAGCGGACGCGAGTGCAAGCGCGGCCCGGAAAAAGACTAGGCGGATGTTTACGCAGATTGTCGATCGGGATGCTTTTAGCGCGCGGGCGCTCGAGCTTTTCGTCGACCCGCGCGCTTGACCTTTTTCGAGGCTGGGGGACGACCGGGGCGGGTTGTTGCGGGTTTGGCGATCGAGCGAAGAGAGTAGGAGGTGGTACTTTTGTGAAAGGCTTTAATTATTGGTTTTTTTTTTTCATGGCTTTGAATATAAGCTCTGGCGATCATTGGCATGAATTTATAGTCGTTTAAAAATTTGGGAATTTATTGTTATTGTGAGATTAGATTGTACTTTCTATATCTGTATGAAATTAAGCACTTGAGATGCTTGAGAACTGATACAGATAAAGAATATTCTCTAATTTAAGGAGCGTAATATATTAATCTAAGAATAGCACAAGACACAAGACAAAATTTATTGTTTAATTCATAATGTAAAGTTATACAGTCTTAATCACATAATTTATGACTACTTGCGAATTATAAGTAAGACTCATGAAAATTGCATTATTGTTGGAACGAAAAAAAAGACGGATTTCTATATGAAAGCAAGTCTATCTGAAGAAAGAGTATAAATTATTTCTTTTGAGAACAAATCTCGTGAATCGAAAATTAAATTTCTTTGGAAACAAGCGTCTATAAATTTTCTAGAAATACAACAAAATTACGAGAGATTTGTGCCTGAAACAATATTTTTATACTTGAAAATACGATCGCGAAATTTCGAGATTTTTCCTCCGCTAAGTCACGCGGAACTGCTTCTAACCATAAATCCTCGCCGGCAAACCAACGCAAAGTATAAAAAGTTTTTGTCAGGTTTCACAATGACTTAAGAATTGATTTAACAGTAACATTTGTAAAAATGTATACTTTGCTCATTGTTCGTGCGCCTTTATTGTATGAAACGAAAATGTCTGTAAAAATTTCATTGTTTAAATCTTGAATAAGTGATTAACGTAATACTATACTTTTTTCTCTTTAAGTAATTAACTTTTTAAACAAACAACTGAGAACGAAATATACGTTTTTATTACTTAGAGTTCTATTTACTGAAATTCCAGAATTTTTTATTTAAATTTCTTTGCTTTTTACGCAATCGAGTCTTCGACTACTCAGCCACAACATTAATTCTCTTAAACTTAGTCTGCGCGACGTAGAAAAAAATATAAAAAAGAGAAAGAAGCCTACGTTCTTATACATGAATCATCAGAGTCATCGCTGCCCGCAATGAAGAGTGTTATAGTCTAATCAAAATTATTATGCCAGAGGGCCGACATTTTTTACCGACAGACTTTTTATTACGGTTCAATTGCACGGTAGCCACTTTGTACTCGTCTTCCTTATGTTTTTTTGAAAAAACAGAATAAGGAAGGCATAAAATAACGTAGAAAAATTCTTAAAAAGCATATGATTGCCACGGTTAATTTATTTGCCGTAATTTGTTTAATCATAGTCCAATTTCTCCGCAGTAATTGTGCTTAAGACGACAATTTCTCTTCCTTCATTGCGATCTAATGAATGACATATATAACACAGTCGACATAAACGCGCTTAAATATTACGTGCCAAAGCATTAAGCAGCAGCTCGAAGCCTCGCTTTCGAACAAGCCACTTTTACGTAATGCTTCCCCGGCCTAATACAATGCACCAACCAAAGCACAAAAGCACCTTTTGACGAACCGGACGACGATAGCCGAGAAATTCGCCGGGAAGGGCAAAAAGCAGCGTCGGGGAAGCGCGTCGCGCCGAGTGCTTTCCCCGCGCGCGTTATTGCTTTCAGCTCTCCCATTCATCCTCGGCGCGCCACTAAATAAAGCATCAAACGCCGAGAGCGGACAATCCGCTCGGTCCCGGGGATATTCGTTACGGTAAAGGCCCAACAACTAATTCGGTCTTTACGAGCCCGTAAACTCGCGAGGAGCCGCTTCGAAATAAACTCTCCGATAAGTCGCGGGAGAGGCGAGGCCGGGCGTTTGAAAACGACTCGAAAATAGAGTGGCCCTCGAGGAGAGGCGCCTGTTTACGCGTATAGGTCCGACGACTGCGCTTGTTTTCAAGCACGCTCCGGGCACTAATAGCCGGGAGAAGCGGAAACAATGGCTCGCATCGAGAGCTTGGAGTGGACCAGTGATGGTTGCTGAGAACGAGTGCTTTGCTTCATCCAGTCCAGAGTTAACCGAATAATTATTATTAGAGTGATGTAATGGCGCGGATGTTTTATCATTCTAACGTAAATATCTTATCTCCCAGTAACTAAATTAGACGAGACTATATCGATATATCTTTTTTACTACCCAATAAAAACGTTTTTGCTTCGAAGAACGAAGCCTTCCAAGATTTCAAATTATTTCCGTCGAGTATAATCGTAGAAGAAAGGCCGCAGTCCAACAAAAAAGAGTCGCGCGCCTAATTGTGCCCCGTCAAAACACCAATATACAAATCGTCCGCCTCGAAAAAGAAGTACGAGAACCTTCCCCTCGGCGCATAAATTTGAATAAATCCAATCTAAAAAAAAAAAAGGAAAAAAACGGCTCATCGACAAAGGCACGTCCGCGGCAGCAAAGCGGCGCGTTCCTCGGCAAACTGCCTTTGCCGCTAGACAAAACCGTCTGGGCTGGCAGAGCGCATTTCCCGAGTTCGCCGTAAAACCTCGCATCCCCATTGACGCTTCCCCGCAGGTATTACCGCAGCCGCGGCGCTCGTTCCCCATAGAACCACGGCCGCGGCGTCGGCGCCGCACGGAAGATAGTCAAAGGGGCCTCGCGGAGCGAAAGAGAGAAGGAAAATAGACTCGGGGAGTGAATCACTTGCGCGCGGCATATCGCGCGTGCTTTACGGCGCGACGACGACGACGGCTCTCGCCTTTTTTCCCCCGCTGCCGTGACTCACGAAACAAAAAGCTGCCTCTCGCGCGCGCGCACACGTGCATCCCCTCGTGCCGCTGCAGCCGCGGCCGCTCCGTGCACCCTTTGTCCCCCGCGCGAAAATAACCGCTTTGTGCGTAATTACCGAGCAATTTGTCGCTCGAGTACGGAGCAAAGTCGAGCCGGTGAACAGAGGCGTGGACGAGAGGAAGGACGCTTCAATCAAGGCCGACGCCGAGCGTGACCGAGGAGCTCTCTTTTTCGGACGCCTAGTTGGCGGTTCGACGCGGCGCTCGCTCCTCGAGTGCTTTGTTTTCAGCTGCACTCGCGAATCGATCTCGAGATTGCAAAAAGCGTCGCGCCGCTGCAGCTCTCGCCTCGTTGACTGCGCGCGATCGCCGATGTAATTTTCAGCGGCGAGCGTAAGAAAGAAAAGCGACGCGGACATAACGCAACTGTACTTCCCCGTTGAAATGTGTCATCTCATTTCGCTCGAGGCTTGTCAATTTTAGTCGCACAAAGGGGCGGCTGCCGCGGCATTGTTCGGATCGCTCGGCCACGGAATTATCCTCGGCGAGGATCGTCCCCGCGTACGAATCGAAGGGTCCATTCGACCGGGCACGATCGATTCGAAAAGGCTTTTCCAGATATTGTGCTGCGAGAGTAGCCGGCGTCCTTTGCCCGATATACAAAGCGCGACACTTCTCGTCCCCCCCCCCCCAAGGGTTCAATGCCCGAAACTCTCCCCTGTTTAGACGCGTTTTAATGCGTGGCAAACTGTTTGGAAAGGTTCGATACTGCTTTGTCGCCGCGTCGTAAGAGATGTAGCTCTCGAGCGAACGAGCATTTTTAATATTTATAAATAAACTTAATAAATAAGCTTTACCCTTTGCGAAAGTTCGCGTTTAATCGGAAATTTCGAGCAGCACAAATTGCACAGCTTCCAGCAGAGAGAGAGAGAGAGAGAGAAGAAATCACGGGATATTACTCCGAGCAGCATCGTTGCAAGAATGCTGTTATGCTTTTAGTGCAGGGCGGCGAAAAAATGGACTTCGAGGAACATAATATATCCAGTTGATCGCGCGGCGGCGGCGGCAGCGAGACTGCCTCTTTTTGGCACAAAAACAAGTTCCCGAGGAATGAAGCGGACAATCCACTGTATTCACCGGTCTCGCTCCTTATTTCCGCGCGGCTCGAAATACCGAGAAAAGCGTTATGATAACGCGGCAGACATTCAGAGGCCGTGAGCAGCATCCTGCCGAGAGAGAGAGAGAGAGAGCCACTTTGCCGCACAAGGACAGAGAAAAGTCTTTTAATGCGTTATTTGACCGTACGGCGGCGGCGGCGACGAATATCAAGCGAGCTTCTAAGGAGAGAATTCGATTTTACGATTCCGACGTTGTATGCGGAGAGGTTGATTACTCGGGAGAGAGAAGCTTGTCGTCTCGAGCGTACGCTGAAGAGAGAAAAAAGTGGCAATACTTTGCCGCGATAAAAGAGGAGTTTATTGAAGCCAAAATCGCAGGCGAAAAAGATTGAAAAATCTTTGAGCAATATCGCACGAAAGTCAAAATCCTGAAACTTTCGCTGGAATTAAAACTTATCGCTGCACTTCCGAGCACCTCCGCTCAAACACGTCCTATACTTCAAGGGTCCGAAGCACAGCTGAAACTGCATCTCTGCCGTTACACAAGCATCTCGATAACAAAGGCAGATAAGGAATCCTTCCCACAGCATTGACGCCGCGCCGCGACATCTGCACCGTAACTCAAAAGTGTCCATTACAGTCGCGCATTATTCAGCGGGAGGTTAAAAATCAGCGGGAAATCGCGCGAGATCTCTGTATAGCGCCGGGCTCGAACTCCGACACCGGACGACAATCTTGGACAATTATCTTATCGCGCGCGGCTTTGTAATCGAGGCGCGGCGCCGATTAAGCTCTCCCCGTTCGGCGCGTTACGAAACAGCGGAGCGAGCCGCTTTTCGTGCCAGAGGTACGTTACACTTTGTCGGAGCCGAGCGGCGCGAAAACGGCAGCAGCAGCGGCCGGGAAAAAGAAGGAAGTACAGCGGCGCGCTGAAACTGAACGATTAATTCAAGGCCGAATCGCATAGGCTGATAAATCCTTCGAGCGGCCGCTGGCGACTTTGATAAATGGAGCGAGAAAATTGGGCGCGTCGGCAGGAAAGTTTCTAATGATAAATTTAGGAGGAAAAGAGTTTTTAGCATTGTTCCGAGGTTGTGTAGCTTGGAATAATTAGAATTCTTTTTTCATAAGCAATTAAGAGTGAAATTAACTGACAGATAAACACGCCAGAAAACTACGGTCGACTTGTAAGCGTATGAAAAATGTTGATTTAAATAAATAAATTCTACAAGGAATAAAGAGAGAACCGCAATCCTTCGAAAATCATTCGCAATTGCGTTAATGCGAGAAAAAGTAGTACGAACAAACTCGTAAACAGCGACCAAAAAGCTCGAGAAAAATGCAAAGAAGGAGGTTAAAAACACGACATCATCATCAGCGTCCGCACATGAAATTGCAATAATGCCATATTCCCTGAATTTTTTCCGCGCTCGGCAGTCACGACGCTCTCGACGTCAACCGCAGCCGCCTCGTGTTTTTTTTTTTTTTTGTTCTTTTCCGCGACAAAAGGAACGATTTCCCGCGCGCCGACGCGACTAGTTACGTAAGGACGAAGGACCTCAATTTAGGAACACAACTCGGCCGAGAGAGGTGAGTCAGGTGCGCGTAACTGTACGCGTTTATAAATATACCGTTGACGGGGAGGTGCAAACGATCGGCGGCTATCTTATCGAGGTGGATGCAATGCTTCTCCGAGGCCCCTCGCGGCTTTTAGAAAGTTACGTCAGGCGACAAAGGACGATAAAACTCGCGCGGCGCTTTGTCAAATTTGAAGGGAAGTTTGCGCGGAACGATGCTGGAATAATACGCCTTGCTGTCTTTGATATCGTTATTTATCTACCAGATAGCCGCTCCCGATGCGCGTTTTGTTCTCTTTGCGCGCAGCGGTGTTTATTCTGCGCGGTGCTTTTAATTCAAATAGAAGGAACGAGCGATATCTTAGGGTCTCGTAGCTGATGCTAGACGCTGCCGGAGATAATGTGATTGTTACTCTTTTATCGCCGACTCTATCTGCGGTTTATGGTGATAACAGGTTTTTCCTCCACCTTTCTCCGAATTCCTCTCTAAATGTTTTTCAACGAGATTTCACTTTTTTTA
>JAWWEM010042985.1:1355-13242 GCA_035582935.1 Ormyrus thymus
GAACCCTTTACTTGGCGCCCTGCTACCAGGGAACCCTTTACTTGGCGCCCTGCTACCAGGGAACCCTTTACTTGGCGCCCTGCTACCAGGGAACCCTTTACTTGGCGTCCTGCTACCAGAGAACCTTTTACTTGGCGCCCTGCAACTAAAGAACCGTTCACATGGAGGCCTGTGACTTCAAAGCCTGTTACTTTGCATTCTACTATCAGTCCATCTACTAGCTCGATGCCAACAGTTGTTAAAGCAGATGCTGTTTATCCTCAACTGTTGATTACTGTCGATTACGAAACTTATACGTAAGTTATTTAATAATATATATTAATATATAATTCATATACATATTTTTTCAAAAATTAATATTTTATAAAATGCATTAATTAGAATTTTGATAATCAGTATTTATTGTTATTATTTTCTCGTCATCTAGGACTCATGGAAAAGACGTAGAAACTGTGGCAAAATATATGGCAGCTTTTTGGAATGCAGTCGATTTAAGATTTAGAGAAATCAGTAATCCTAATATAAGATTAAACATTGCCGGTCTTATAGTTCCTCAGGTTATTAACTGAATATACTTTTTTTAAAAGAAACTTATGCCCAATTTTCATTATTTTATTTTTATATGTTGAAAATTTTTAATATATATTTATTATAATATACTACTACTATTTAAATAATATTTTTAGCAAAGCCGTGCTGCGTCGTATATGGAAACTCATCAAGTTGGAAGTCGGGCTGTTTTGGCTGAAAAAACGTTAAGAGAAGTTGGAAAGTACTTTTCTAAGGAAAAAAAATTTGCTGATAATACATATGATATTGTTGTAGCAATGTCTCAGTAAGTTCAATTTTATAATATAAATATAAATTATTAGTTATATTGTTTTTTCCTTTAGACTAAAGAATTTAATATAATTTTCAAATTAATTTTCAGTCGCAATTTAGGATCTGTTGACAAAAGCGGTAAATTTAGCGACTCTATCACTGGTATGTTGTCAAAAATAAAATTTCTAAACTAAAACATCAAGTTCATCCTACAATTTGTGACTGTTGTTAACAGGTATTGCTACATTTGAAGGAGCGTGCAGAACAAAATACGGTCAGTCCGTAGCCCTAGTCAGAGATAAAGGTGGCTTCAACGGTATAACAACCGCAGCCCATGAGTTAGCCCACGCGTAAGCATATTTCGTTTTTTTAATCCATTCCGTATAGTCATATAAACTATAATATTTTCGAACCTTACTATATAGTACTCTTGTAGTATTTACTACAGAAGTCTATTATCGTAAAATACTATAAAAGATTACTACAATTTCTTATAGTAGTTAATGTAAAATATAGTTATATACTATAAGTAAATTATAGTAGTACGAAAACATTATAGTTGATTATACTCATACTATGTATCATCTTATGATATACAGTTTATCATTGGTTGAAAGCTTGGGCAAAATTAAAAATATTAAAGGTTACTGATGTCAAGCAATAACATATATCAATTTAAATCAAGAGTCGAAAATACCCTTTCCTGCAATAATGGTCAGGACGGATTATTTCTACTTTAAGAATTTTCTTCTTTCTTAATAATTAATATTTAAAATTCGCATTTAAAGTAAGTTATCTACATATAAAAAGTTAATTCTTTTAGTTTGGGAGCGCCACACGATGGTCCGGAATCAGCACACATTCCAGGAGGCCCGTGTCCATGGAATGATGGTTACTTGATGAGTTACGAAAGAAAAAATAGCAGAGGAATGCACTGGTCTCAATGCAGCATAACAGCAATGAAATCATTCTTCAAGTTCGTACTATTAAATTCTAGTTATAGTAAACGAAATAAAAATTTAATCATTTTAACTATTATATGCTATAATATTTATTTTTCATAATACGTCGCAATTAATAATCATAATTTATTTATAATTTCAGGAAACCTCAAGCGCAGTGCTTGAAGAATGTGCCTGATGCCGGTACGCCTTATCCCAAAATTTTACCAGGAAAAATTCTTAGTCGAGACGAACAATGCCAAAGATCAATGGGATTGGTTTCCTATAAGGTTTTAATATTGCGTTTTACAAAGTAAAAGGCAATCGTAAAAATGAAAAATAATATCTTACTCTTCCACAGGATAAAGAAAATGATTGTGCAGTATTATGGTGTGCAAAATATATGGGGAGCCAAATTCAATACCGCACCGAATATAGACCTCCTGCAGAAGGCAGTTATTGTGGTAAAGGAGCTGTAAGTTTTAATCCATTTTAACAAGTCAATGGTTATAAATATAATATAGACTATATTTGAATAATTTTTCTTTTAGATTTGCTTGAATGCCAAATGTGTTAAAGATCCAAATGAGAACTAAAATTCTTTTTTATTCAAATTGCAAATACAACTTCTTCTAAAACATACACAAAATTTTATATTGATAAATAAAAAGATATTAATCGCTATTATAAACAAATTAAAAAAATGCTTATACTTTTTATAATAACAATAATAATAATAATAAAACTTTAAGCGCTCTAGGATAAAATCTCTTTAAGCGGAGTCACAAGTCTGAGTTAAATGACCAAAAAATCTATTTTATTAACTATGTTGATAGTATATTTTACAAGGTAGACATCAGCACACACAGAAATTAATACTTTTTAATATTTTATTTTAGCTTTCTTTATAAAAGAAATTTTGAATTTCATAAGACTCATAAAATTACCTGCATAAATAATTATTAAATAAATTTTGAACAATGTTAAAATATTTGACAATAAACTTGGTGTTTAAATTGAATTTTCAATTCAAATGTAAAATTATTTAGCGCACCCGCCTGCTATAATTCGTTTTTTAAATGCCGGTAGCTGACCTAGCCTAACGAACCTACTCTAGTACAACAGTTAGTTGCTTTATCCGACGAAGTACTTGTCTTCATATAAATTATTTGATATTAAATTGAACTCAAGTGTAGTAAAATGCTAAAAAGATAGTAAAAAAGAAAAAAAAATTAAAAGGTGCATCAGTATAAAAAACAGCAGCCATGTCGAGTATTAACGAACCCATAATCTGTTGCACGTTTATATACGAAAAGACTCTGGAAGAAAGAGAAAGAGATGAGCAAAAAAATTTCAAGGCGAAAATACTGAAATCTAAAAAAAAAGTTTAAGGAACTTCTTTTTATTACATTTAGCTGCTCGGGAAGTTAAAGACAGAATTTTTTATAGCAACATTTTGTTTGATGAAATCAAAGATATTGGTTGATGTAAATGTTCCGTTAAGCAAGTTAATAGGATAGTGCATATGAAATAAATAAGAGAAGTTGCACTAACCTGGCAACTTCTTATGGCATAATGAACTTGCCGTTGCTTTCTACAAGTTAACATAGATAATTTAATCTTTTTAAATTTAAAACTGAAAATAAAAAGTACTTATTTTAGCGAGCATTGGAATCTTGTAAAAAGAAGCCTTTTAAAAAACTTTTGTTTAACTCAAGTCTCAAATTACAAACCTATACGAAATAGTTTCGTTTGTAAAGTATAAAGAATAGCATATCAAACTTTTAATAACTAATAATTTCATCTTTTTAAATTAGAAATTTTTATTTAACTTATTGTTTTAAGGACAAATTTTTAATATATGTATAAATAAAATAGTGCAAAATGAATTTACTATTGTTTATTGTATTATTATTTCTTTTTATTATTCACTATTATTTAGTTACATTTTTAAATAAATTAATAATTGTTATAAAACATCGGTAAACAATTTATTATAATTCTAAGATCAGATTCTCAGATTTCTGTCTCTTAACGCCTTCCCAATCCTTCGCATTATTGAAGACTGCACTGAGGTCTTGCCTGATAAATTTTTCTTCAATGCATTTATTAGCAGCAGCATAGGCTTGAATAAATCCATCTAAAACAATATAAAATGTTGCAATTTTTTTTTTTTTTTTGTTAAAATAAAGTTAAAGAAAACACTTACGTCTTACTATAAAAAGTGCATTCTACAATTTTTCCAATTATTTTTTCCAAAAAATTTTTCCATTATTTTTTCTTTTTTTTGAGCAGTAAAACTCATTATTACATTTCGATTTAAAAAACGCTTTATAAAAATAGTCAAATTGTCTCTAACACGGATCTCAGTATTTATCGTTGATATGAAATGTTTTTTCTGGAAAGCGATTCATTTTTTAAGAAAATGCAACAGTTGTACTGATATTATGTACACCAAATATTCATTTACAAGATTTGAGTGAATGTCTCCTCTGTTCGAATTCAAATCTGCGTTGAAATTAATGATTATAAAGCTCAGTAAATCTGTCAAAAGTCACTATATTTTGCAGTAAGGGAATAGCAAACAATTCTTTTTCATCTGATGGTATCTCGAGAAGCTTTAATAACATAACTTTAACATCAGCATCCGTCAATTTCAAACGCATTTCACTATCATCACATTCTTTCACTATAAAAATATTTAATAAGGCTGATTCAGATGGATATTGGACTCTGGTAAAAAAAGGTGGTCGACGCAGACGATTAAGTTTTAGGCTCTGTTTATAAAGAGGTGTAAAATAAGATATATACAAAAAAATGACTTACAGCCCAATAAATACAAACATATAACTATCACTTCGGGTACAGTAGATTTCCAGCGGTCGTTACTCGTCGTCCTGGATGTAACAAAGAAAAAGAAAAAAAAAATACTTATTACTAACTATACGCAATATGTAACTATAGTTATAATGAACGCGAGCATACTCGTTCAGTTATTAAATGTATAAAATTAAGAATGTATTAAATTTTAAAATGTATTTCTTCCCCGCAGCTTACCAACTAAAGGTTTATCCTAACATTTTTTATTTTTTTTTTTTTTTAATAAAGACGCTCGTGCTTCTCTAGCCAACCAGGGTGAAATTTGATTGTACCTCATACTCCTTATTTTGAAGAATTTGGGAAAGCGGAAGCTACAGCCACGAAGCGTCGTCATCGTCTAAAAACAAGTCACCGGTGCATCCATGTCGACATTCGAAGAAATATCCACTCTACCAAATCAAGGCCATTTTAATTCATGACCACTCTATAAAATAAATTATGATCCCATTGATTTTTCTCCATTTGTACAATTTTTGGCAACTCTCCAAGTCCAAATCCGCAAGTCCAAATATACAAATAAGCACTGTAATTTTAATCAAGGGTTATATGTACCCTTCTGCTAAATTATCAACTGATGAAGCCTAACCTGATTCAAGCGTAATATTCCAGTAGCAAAGTTACGCATTGCAAGTGGTAATATTCCAGTAGTAAAGTTGTGCATTCGTACATCAATTCTTTGCTTATTACCGAAACGTTAGTCGTATCGCAACTCCTAAGTAACTTCCCTTCTATTCGTGACTAAAAAATCTGTTATTTTTCATCTAATTGTTGCTCAATCATTATGCGCCTGTCCTCGCGTATTTTTAAATTTGTTATGTCTTTCCGACGCTTTTACTGCACTTAAGCATTATTTGTACTTTCTGTTTATTAAACTATTCAAGTTTTACGTTCGTTAATGTCTTACGTATTTACTTAGTAGTATAATACAATACTTTCATATTCTATATTTCTATATTTCTATATAAATACTTTTAAAAATATTACTATGAACAAGCTTTAGTTTTAAAAGGTCTTTAGAAAAAAATGGTATGTAAAAGGATTTGACATTATTTACAATTATTATTGAAAGTGAAGAATGAAAAAATTCAATTTATTTTTATTATTTATTTTATAAGAATACTTCATTTTATATTTTACAATATATGGTGGTTTTTACACAATTGATGATGCTTAATAGATACAAAGTCATATTGACCGATAATAAATTCGAATGTATTTCACTCAAGCAAAGTCGATGAAAATTTAAACGAATAACGAAAATACCATCAAAAGAAGTCTCATTGACAAGGTTGTACAATGAAGGATAATATTAAAATAGTAGTTACAACTATACAATTTAAATATCTTATTCTCGTTTTTTGAAAATCCATATAACGTAAATGTGTTAATTGTAAAATTTTAAATGCAAGACTATTTTCGATTCTAATGCATCATTGCTATACTTTAAATGAAATTCTATTTTACGTAAAAATTTCGTTTTAAACATGAATAGTAATGCGTCACATTACCAAAAGTAAGAAATAAAAGTTTACCATGTTCTTTTATATTTGTGAGAAAGAGAAACAACTTATATAAAGAGTGAGAAGAAGAATTATAAATAAGTCAGCTCAGTACTTCTCTGTTTCCCTTTCATCGCGTAAAAGTATTATTTAATTTGAGTTTAAGATAGGAAAAATCTAGATCTCAGAGTTTTCACTGAAATATGTAATTAATCACATTTCTTTTTGAGCTTGATCATCAATATTAATTAAGTTTAATGTTTAATATTTGAAATTTTTTACTGACCAACAGCTGTTTTTTTTTTAAATGATGTTTTCTTTCGAGAATTGCTTAAGTAAATTTTTAATAGCACGTAGACATGATTCTATTGAATCATCTATTTTTAGTCACTTTTTTTATTTTTTGTTTATATTACGTGTGTGATAAATTATAATATACTTCAAAAAATGACTATCACTTTAATAAAGTATGTTCTGATCAAAAAGAAGTTACTTCATATATGCAGCTTCTTTTTTCTGCTAAAAGCAATCAAATAAAACATTTATTGAAAATGTAGATGAGATGAAAAAATATAGCTTATAAAATTTCCGAGCCTTTTTATAATTTTTCATAGTCGCGATAACGATTCCATTATATTTATACAGTGAAAATTTGAATTTATCATTTTAAATCTTATATTTACTGATTATACTCAGAGAATCTTCTGATACTTCAGACTGTAGTAGGCTCGAGTGTGGTAGCTGTAATGTCGAACTTTGGGCTTGCAATCCGTCAGATCGCGCATGTCGGCTGAACGTTTGTGACTCTTGTCTACATTTTTCTCGTCGTAAGTCCTCATCGCACGTTCGGCCCACTCTTGAGCTCGCGGTGTGTCACGAGACAGTCCCTTATTCCTCTTGTTCATCCAATCGATAACGTCGTTGTAGTAATTTTGCCTTTAAATAAATATATCAATTAAATCAGCTTCATTTTATAAAATTACTTTGAAATTCTGCACACGAGTTGTAATTTCTTAATGTTTTATTCCAGAAATTTTTTTAATATATTTTTTTAAATTTAAAAGGATATTATTTTTTCTTTAAGTATTCCTGTAGAGTCGCAGTACAAATATAATTTACTATTATATAATGGATATTGCAATGCAAATGATTGCAATAATAGCAAATGATTTAAAATAGCACACTTATAAATAGATTTATTTTTATCTCCGATCGAAATTCTATTGTTGCAAATCAAATTCAAGGTTGAAAAATCAAAAACACTTCAATGTCATGCGAAACGTGTCCTTACTTCTTTACTTTCTCCGCAATCTTTTTATACGATTAATTTAAAATTCACTCTAAAATTTCGCTAACGTTAAATTGGGGTTTGATCTGTATTCTTACCTGTAGTCGTAAATATAACGATAGTTGAGATACAGAGGTCGAACCCAGTGTAGGGTATAGTGTGGGGGATCAGCCTTGGGCAGTTTTGCCGCCCTCCAATCATAGGCAGTCTCGGTTTTAGCTGCCGCTGCCGCTGCCGGCGCACCCTCGGCTGCCCCTTCTGCGGCTGCTCCGTCGGCTGGCGTGTCATCTCCCAGGTCCCATGGCGCTTCTTCGTCGGCCCACATGCTCACGCGCTACCTGCAAGCACAGATCGACGGCTTCTTCAGCGGGTATATTGCTTAACGAGAAAGAGCGTCGAGAGATTCCTGGCGTGACACTCGCGCCGATCTATTGATTGATCAAGAGCCGTAGGCTAAATTGAGGATTGATCGCGGCTTTGTGCTGAGTGCGGTAGTCTATTTACGTGTTCGATTGCCCTCAATTTTATTTTTTCATTCTTAATTAGAAGGTTTTAAAGATGTTGCAATATTTTTCCCTAAAGTTCTTCTAAAGTTTGATTCTTATTTTTCTAATGGAAATTAAAAAATCTTTTGCTCGTAATTTTTTAATTTGCAAATTTTTAAATACAATTATTAATACAGCTGATTAATAAAGATTTTATTTACTAATATCGCACTTTCTTCGGTAACAAATGTAAAATTATTTGTGATTTCCAGAAAATTTTTTATTTCCTTAACAATTATAAGAATATTTTAAATATTTAATTATATCTTTTTCTAATCTTCATTTTAACAAATAATTAAAGAAACAATTTTTGTATTAATTATAATTTTAGAATCTAAACTTATTTTTGTAAACTCATCTAAAAATATTTGGTTTCATTTTATAAAACCTTCATTATTATATTTTAAAAAAGCATATTCTATCCTCACTGTGTAGAAAAATGAATTTTTATCTAGTTGAGTACATTTGCTGTTCAAAAAGTATTATCGATCACTCGCGAAACTCGAGTTAGCTGTACGTCACGCAAATAAATATTCCAAAATCCAAAAGCACTTCGTATAGTAAAACTCAACATGCGCGAAAAATGCAAAAATTATCTAGCACAATGCTTCACTTATCACGAGGCAGTAAAAACAAGAAAAAAACAGCGTCACTTATAAAAATTAAGCAGATGCACAAAAAATACGATGTATTTATCAGCTTATAACTTCCAAATAAAGAGCCAATTAATCACCTTAAGTACGAATTGCGCGAAACTGGCACTGACTTATTTTGCTGCTTCCTACCGACGACCAGCCCGCTTGGACGTCTGACTTCCGATCGGATCGGCTTGAGCACTGCACTTATCGTACACCACGCTTTTATTTTAACTTATAACATTTCGGTTCCACCCCTCCACTCAGCTCTGTACGAAGCTCCGTCCGTCAAAGTGGGGATGATCTTACAAGTATTTTTTCTCAATCGTAGGACTGCTGTTGCACACGTGCACGGAGATCCGTTGCGCCGATTTTCACCCTGACCGCTTGAAGACGATTGGACCTTGCCCTACCATGCGCCTGAATAATTTTCAATGACAGGCTCGCCCTGATCGTATTTTGATAAAGAATAAATTTGAGTAACAAGAACGCAACTTAAATATCTGTGCAGCAATACTTCTGTCAAACTTTTTTTCTCTCTAATAATTGTGTAAGTATATTATTTCATTCTAATATACTTTACAACAAAAAAGCAAATTTAATTTAAAAAAAATTTTTATTTGCAAAAACGCTTAGGCAAGGTGTGGTTTGTACATATAAGAATTATGCACATATTAATTGTGCACAATTTAGCATAGCTCGATATATCTATGTATAATTTTCACCAATGCTAAAGTGTGTAATATGTGCAGGATTCTTATGTGTACAAACCACATCTTGCCAACGCTTAATCATCTCTTTTTTGGCAGTATATTTTCAATATTCTTACTTATAACTATTTGTTTACATCATTTCATTGATTATTAGCTTGCATTAAATACAATTTTGTAAATTTAGACAACACTTATTACAGTTCCACGCTCTCCAGTTTATCAACAAGATTGTTGATTCCATTTAAATTAGTTATTTACAGATTCAACTTTTATATTATAATTTTTGTGACTGGTTTTATATAATTGAGTTAAAAAAAATAAAAATAAAATTTTGGTAAGTTTTGAATAAATATATCCTTCGAATTTTTCAAAGAGACTTTCGATTCAAATAAATCGCATGAAAACATTACATTAACTACAAAATAAAAATAAGAAAAAACCACTACCAATTCATTGGCGCTTAGCTTCCTCCTAACTAATTTATCGTTCCAATATTATCTCTGAGATTCATTAAAAACAATTGATTTCATTGTACAAGTTCATGAGCAATAAACAAAATAAGACGAAAAGAATAAGTGGTCGATCATTAAAAAAGACCTATTATTTACTAAGATACAACTATTCGAAAAATTGAAAAAATAATAAAACCTTATAATATCTTTTGAACTAATGAGTTTCGTAAGCAGAAAAACTATACAGCTCTGAACATACAGAAGATCTACCTTTTCCCCAAATTTCACCCCAAAGTTACCCTACCTCTTATGGTTCTTTTGTTTTTAACAAAACGTGTTTTTTTAAAAAGTTTATAAATCTGAAACTAAATTATCAACTGCTCTAAAAACATTTTTGGTAATTAAGAATATATATAGATATAATCTGTTAACATTTCAAGCCATTTTGTCAATTAGTTTTTAAATAAAAAGCTGGAAACTGAAAAAAAAAAGAGTTTTCTATGTCTAACGATCACGGGAGTAAAAAGGCTTTAAATTACTTGAAATTTTAGGAAAAGGTAGATCTTTTATATGTTCAGAGCTGTATAGATTTTCTGCTTATGAAACTTATTAGTTCAAAAGATATTAAGGTTTCATTTTTTTTTCTTTCAATTTTTCGAATAGTTGTATCTTAGTTAATAATAGGTTTTTTTCAATGATCGGTCACTTATTCTTTTCGTCTTTAACTTATTATGATTGTTTACATAAGTTTCAGCAATAAAGTTCAAATAAAATGCAAAAATTACTTTTCTTTGACTAATAATTACTAGAGAAAATTCAATTTGCTTGAAATTTTTATTTAATTTTCTTCAAAACGAAGATAGTGTAAAAAGGTAACACCACATTAAAATATTACCGTTTTGCTTTTATATTGAACATTATTTTTTGATACGACTTGTACAAAGCTTGATTTAGCGCATGCATTTTTATTCAAGCTTGGGCGAAATCGAGCTTTAGTCATGGAGTTTCAAAAATTCTGTTTTTAGGACTTTAAATATTCCGATAACAAAATTTTTATTTAAATTTTATTTGCTGTTCATTAAATTCTAAAATAGACATAGAAAAATAATATAATAATACAAAAATAAATAATTAATTATATGTAGAATAGTTTGAAATTATGCTATTGAAATTGATTGCTTTTAATGAATCTCAGAGATAATATTGAAATAATAAATTAGTTAGGAGGAAGTTAAGTGTCAATGAATTGGCAGCGGCTTCTTTTAATATATATTTCTAGAAGATTAATTAAACTCTACCCTATTGAAAAAGTCCGATAAAACCTTATAAGGACCTGGTAAAATTGGTGCAAATGCACACATATAACCCGATACCGGTATCGGGTTATATGTGTGTATTTGCACCATTTTACCAGGTTTTTCCGACAGGGTACTTTATCGATATTGCGCAGCGCTGCACAAACGATCTGCGCTACACAAGAAAACTGCGCGCACTTATGAATTAATTTTAGAGTAAGAGCAAAAATACTTTTTAGTGATTTGGCCCATTACGTTGCTCTACTAGTTTAAAGTGTAAAATCTGTATGAAAAATATTTTCAGAAATCACTAATTGCACAAAAAATTTTGAGATCAGAAATTACTGCTGAAGCCGAGTAACAAACAGGCAGAGTCATCTAGAGAAAAAGATTCATGGTCGCTAAAGATCTGACGAGTATGCCTTACGTAAGTATTAAGTTGACACCCTACTCTGGTTTACTTATTATAAATCTAGTCTTCATGAGATAGCGTAGTTGAGTACATACAAATTATACAATGCCAATGCATGCAATCGACCGTAATGAAAAGTTGCATTCGATTTGTCGATTAATATTATTAATTTCTATTACATAGAAAAAAACCACTGCCAATTGATCTGATTATATAAAAATGTAACATTTTTATACGATGCATAAATAAAGGCTGGAACATTAATAGTCTTGTATGCTGTGATGGAAGAACCGCGATTAGATAAGTATAATTATTATTAAATCAAATATTAAAATTAAAATTGAAAAAATTGATTCTTTGTGGTTATTTATATTTTTCAGGCGTTCCTGTTATTAATTCAAGAAG